>JALPBY010000020.1:0-231917 GCA_026538315.1 Cryptococcus sp. GC_Crypt_6
ACAAGGTGAGGTTGGTGATCACACCAGTGAGGAAAACAACAGTTCGCAAGTTGCCCAAGGTCTCTGCAAGATGTCCATTTGATCAGCAATGCTCCCAGTCGTCTGCAGGCGCGGTAAGGAAGGCCAGAACTTACTAGTAGTGTTGTTGATGTAGATGAAGTTGTAGGCTACTCGGGAGAGAAGGTAGATGGCCGACGCAGTGTTGAGCGTCGATGCGGGCAGACGAGCAAAGTTACCCGCGAGCTATATAGCATTGATTGAGTCAGCAAGAGTATGCGAAGATATTGAGCCAAGGAAACACCTACGATGGCAGTGGCGAATAAGCCGAGGTTGATGAACCCGTTCTCCTGAGCCGCCTCAGCGCGGAGGTACTAACGGATGACAATTAAGTATCAGCATTGCTATGATCACAGGACTGTGGGAGACCTACCTTGCCCTGTGCAGCGGGGGACAGCTTGGCGTCCTTCACTCGCTGAAGCTGCGCCTTGGGTTCCTGCAAAGCTCAAGCTTTAGCATGCACGTCTTTACTCAACAGATAGGGAGGAAGGCGAACTCACCCTAACGTCCCATTCCTCAGTGCCGGGGGCGCGCTCAGCGTTGAACAGCGTCATGGCGTAGAAGTGAGGGGCAATGCTGCATGCATCACAAGATTGTTAGAATGAGTCCTCCCTTCGCGTCCATCATTGATTTCTCACTCTCGATTACAATCGTGCGTAAGAGCCAAACTGGAAAGCTTAACTGAAAACTCACGACATGACCCATGCCGCTGGGATAGCGTAGAAGGAGAGGTTTTGAGCGGTGTTGAGGCCTACGAACGACATTGTGCTGGATTCGGGTTCTGGATATTGACTGTATGAATATCAGAAGTGTCAGTAACGGAATAAGTTGCAGTACGACAAATGTCAGTGTTGTCGATGAATTGCGATGCCTGTTGCAGAAAGCAGATGCCGGATGGCTGAGGTCGGCTGATGACGTCAGATACTCAAACGTTCATTTGCCGAGCATGTTCGTGGTTGCTTTGCGAAAATAACCAACTTCGAGCGTTATGTTGCTTGATGCTGTTGGACATGCAAGTGATTGAGAGCAAGAGTGCAGCGAGACGCACCAGACGTTCAGCTTCGAGTCTCGATGATGCATGAGCTGACGAGATGCAACAGCGCAACAGTAGCAGTAGTACGAACTGCCCATACCCGAGGCTATGAGGCTCACGCTCTGAATCGCTGTCACCATATCGAAGAATCAGCGAAGCGGCTAGAATTCAAAGACGGAACAGGCTGGGGCAAGGGCACAACTGCGTAGAGCACCGAAGAAATCGTTTGACACTCTCACACTGTTCCGTGAGAAAGGTGATTCAACTCGACTTCACTCAATCGCGGATACCAGCAGAAAATAAGTGTAGGTACGACTAACCTTGTAGATACCATTGTGCTGAGCCTATATCCTCGGAGATATACGTGTGATATCACCATATGCTATGCAGATACGTGGGCGACGGATGCGAATCTTGGCTCTGTGACTACTCTGCTATCCAAACCATCACCAGGTAACATACTCGACGATGAGCGTAAGTCTTGCGGATGGCGGATAACCAGCACGGGTGTCTACACATGTTTCCCTGCTCTTAGGCCGATACAAGGCCTGGAGATACGGGACAGTCACCGTCTAGAAGTCATACTATTCCAACATGTTCATATCAGCTTCTGCTCGTTTGTATCTCTGCGACGTTTACGAACACGCGGTAACAGAAGGCGATGCGAGTACGCATCCCCGAGATGATAACCGGTTCACGCCTACTTTAACTCACACCGGCACACATATCCGCACGTCTACACCGCATTGGCACGCTTTTTGAGCAATACAACCAATTGAGCAGAACTGCTCTACATCCATGGATTCGAGGATTTCGCGGTAGTGGGGTACCTGGAGTGCCACGGGTACCTCGATCTGGAACACAATTAGGCTGCAATTGTACCTGGTTACGTTGGTTATGCTACAGCATCGATACACTACGACGTCATTCTTGTCCTAGTCCTCGCTACTTGAATTGGGCCAGCACAAGGTGTCATCTCGAGTTGTACAGCATGGCACCTTGTTGATGTGAATCACGTCCTTGATCTGGGCTTAGCGCAAACGATTTGCGTCTCGTGGACAATCCGTCGCAGTCGGACAAGGTCTTGGCTCATTCACTCGGAGGTATAACTGATAAGACCTCTATCTTTGGGGTCCCTAGCGTGCGCGCTATACTTTGTGCAAGAGAAGGATCTAACGACCTAGCGATTGAGTCATACTCCCACTCTAATTCGACAATGAGTCGAGGTTTGTAAGCCAACCGCGTGCCTGCAGTCAAATGTACCATGCGTTACAATCAACAGGGCATTGCATAACGCTTTAACCCTTCAAAGGATCTAGATCCCCGAACCAGGAGAGCGGTCATCATTTCCGTGGCCGTGTTCGTCCCCACCTCCACCTCGGTCCATTCCTTCTTCTCGCATAATCACATTTGCTCAGCAAGCGAAGCGAGGTCGGAGTCGAAGTAAAGCAAGCGATTTCACATGTCACATGGCCTGGCATGGCATGGCATTGGAGTGCGTCGCGTCATACGCACATAGCAATCTGCATACAGAGAATCATATTCTGCGCCCCTTCCCCCGTTATCATCGCATTCCACTGTCTTCTGACGCTGACTGTATACACACGTTCATCGCCTTGTGAGAGATGAGCTGATGAGTCGAGTCGACTCGGAGCCAAATTTAGCAATGTGATAATTACGTTAGGGATAGGGTATATAACAGTGAGTGTAAGGGGGTGACGCTTCTCCCGCCCCACTCTGTGTGACGTTTCCCTGCAGATACCGTTGCGCAGCGAGGTAGACAATAATTCATCAAATAGTAGCAGTGAGAGCGATCTAGATCACGGTTTGTTCCGAACCCGAAGACAGCTGTTCGGTATTCCTTCACTCGTATCATACCAAGTCCAGTAGGCGCCAGTTCCAGCGGAACGGATATAGGACCCAAGCTTCTGCACAGCAGCGCCTCTCCGCTTCATCCAGGCACCACAGCACTAATGCTCTGAACCACGGATATTACTTCAGACGGAGTACGCTTTGCGATAAGGGTCCGACGTTCTACCCGCTCCCTCGCCGTTACCGCACGTCAGCGTTGGCGCCGAGAACAATAAGAACAAAAGATTAAAACAGCAATTTCACTGCGATAGCGTCAGAAAACAGCCTAATATAGGAATGCACCGGAACATCGTCCATCATCACCACCGCCAGCGTAACCATCATACACGGGTTCAACGCTTCAACATCATTGCACTGCCTTTCGTTCATACTAGTACTAGTCGTAGACTGCAAGGCCGCTTCCGATTTCGGGTCACTTGCCCACCTTCGGGATATAGACATCAATCACATCATCGCAACCCTCAGTCCTGGCCCTAGATTCGCATTAGCAATAACAATAGACGGTCCTTTGCCCCTGGGTATATATCAATCACCATCAACGGACCACCTGTAGCAACACATTCGTCAAAACCTACTCAACTTACTCCGTGTGTCAGCTAATTGCGACTCGCTACATTGCTCGCTCGGATCCGAAGCCAGCATAACTATAGCTTGGCAAATAGTCTGTGCTCCGATCACACCATCGCTTAGACATCAACACCACCTTTCCGTGGAGCGCGGTGAATCCCTCGGTCTTCGGTCTGCATCATCTCTGTCATCCTCGTACGAACTCCGTCCTCATGGAGAGTAGAGACGTTATATATGAATAGGTCGGCTCTTTGATTTCTCTTCAATCACCAGCTACATAAAATGAGTGAGTACTGTCTTCTGAGTTATGATTCGCACTGTTGAATGTCATCTGCTGATACCGTGTTATTACCCCGCCTTACCCCTTATCGTATATCTATGCGCATATTAACGTCCTGCTTCCTTTATGAACGCACAGCGCGCGTACCTCCAAGAAGACACTCTCACGAGGCCGGTGTGCTCCATAAACCCCGTCGAGCAAGTGGGCAAATTGAGGAGATGTCACCTGCAGCAACAGCGGGTTCGGGGGAGAGGAAGGGCAGTGAGGGGAAAATGAAGAGTGAGTGGTTGTGTATGTTGACCTATACTTGAGCAAACACTGACACAAAATCGTTAGCCCCCCATCAACCATTACGCCGCGGTGATGCGTGTCTCATGTGTCGCGCAAAAAAGCTTGTGAGTCATGCAATACACACAATAAGGTATTCAGTGCACTAACACGTTGTTTTAGAAATGCTCGGCTGTAAAACCAACCTGTGATCAATGCACAAAAAGAAATGATCGTTGCGTATACGATGCTCTTCGTCCTGCATCCCGCGTGGAGAAGCTGGAGCGAAAGCTGGGTGAGTCGATCCAATGCTCACAGATCTTTGTTGACGTCAGATGCAGCTGCAATGGAGGAACAAGAACGGCGTACAGCGGATCTGCAGCGCCGGTATTCTGCAGAGACGTTCTCCCAATATCACATCGAAGCTCCCAACACCCCCCAATTCAGTGCCGATGTCGGCCAGCCAATACTCGGCACGATCGATTACAACAACATTGGCTTGGCCCCATCAACCGTCGAGTCCATCTTCAGCGGTTTACCTCCGAATGCGCATGCTTCAACGCCACAATTTGACCAGCAGCAGCCCTTCGCGTGGTCGACAGGCGGACCAGGGGCTTTCACTCCAGCTTCCATCTCTGGTCACACGATGATTTGCCAACCTTTGCCCTCTGAAGCCGTTGTACAGGTCGACGCGTTGCCATGGCCATTACTCGGCGCAACGACAGAACTCAGTACATACTGGAACGAAGCTTCTACGAGTGGCACCCCGCAACAGCAGTCGACATCCGCAAGTCCTCAAGTACAAGGTCTTGAAGCTCTAAATGTGAGTCCGAGGCGTTTCCGATATACGGCTCTGTTGACGAGATCTATTCACCAGGCAATGTTCCCTTTGTCAACGACGGTCCCTTCTCAACCAATTCCTCCTCCGGTCCGTCTCAACACAGCTCCGTGCGTTCCCGATATCGTCAGCCAAACCGTCGAAGAGGTCATAACGCAGGCTGCGAGCCTTGAAGCAAATCGAATGGGAGAGCGGGAGGTGTCGCAGAGTGCTCGAGATTACCTGTGAGTCGGCGGAGCATGTGATTGATGCTGACTCGCCTCTAGTCTCGACCTGTTCTTCTGCCCCAGCCCTCCTCGACCACACTTTGGTTCGGAAGTTTTCACAGAGGCGCAGTTCCGCTCTCGTCTACTTCTTCAGCCCGAAGAACAACCCCACGACTGCCTTCTTTTCGCCATGGTGGGTCGTGCTGCTTCTGTTTGCGCTAACCATCTCCACAGTACACATCCGCAGCATCACACTCGTACATCCCCGCTGTGCGATCACTCGAAGGCGCTCTCTACGCTATCGCCGCTCACAAGCTTGAAGAGGCCATAGCGCACCAAGATAGGATGCTGGATGCCATCAACGCCAGCAAAAGCTTGAGCAAGTGGTTGTTCTCGAAGTCAAGGCCTCTTGAAGCATACCAGTACTCTTGCAAAGCGGTGTCGTGAGTATCTCTGCCAAATTGGAAAAGCGTTGCTGACCAAACTCAGCCTTTGCATGAGCTGCGGGCTGCATCGCATCTCATCATCTGTATATGTCCCTGTCGCGAACGAGCGTGGCAGAAGCATGGATGATAAATGGCCTATTCTGGGCCCGCCCAGAGACTCTTGGGATCTGTGTCAGCGTATCCATGCGTTGTAAGTCGTCGAATCATGTGACGCAAGTGTAGCGCTAATGTTGAGATAGTTGGTCGACATGGGGGAATGATCGCGGCATGATGTTGGCATTGCCATGGCCGTCAGCCATGCGAGATGAGCTCATCACCACGCCATTGCCGCATCCTCCCGAGGAGTTCCTCGAGGTATGTGCACATATTCGGTTAGCAGGAGAATCAATTGCTCATTTTCATTGCCAGTTTTCTGTCCAACTCGAAACAGACATTACCTTGCGCAGCCTGTATACCCTCACTTCCGCTGACACCACCGGGTGCGACTACTTCTTGTGAGGATGTTCTACAACGAATCGCATGATCACTGGTATACTGATGCCGCTGTAATGTAGCACTTGGTATTTGACCTCTGTGCACCTTCTCACTCGTGCTCGCGAGGTGACCGATGGACCACCCGAAGGTCGACCTGGCTATCGCGAGATCGCCTTCGAGTCGCCGGACACTGTCCGTTCCCCGAAGAAAGACTACCCAGTAGCATATCGGGAGATGATGGATTTGTGTCAGTACATAGAAGCAAGTTTGCCGGCAAAGTACGCCGTCCGTAAACAACGGGCTCCCGCTTGGGTCAACCCTGATGTGCCAGTGCTGGTGGGTTGGTCTCTGCTTTGTCCAAATGTGGAAAGCTGATGTGATTACTTAAGCATATTTGCTTGATGACCGCTCGGATGTTCCTGCACCCAATGGAAGGCGACGACCACGACAAATGGACCGGCACGCGAGCCGCTCTGGAGGCAGCGTCTCTTATCGAGCTCTGGCTGCAACACTTTGAGCTAACCGAAGGGAAGAGTACGACTAATGTGTACGGTGTTGCTATGCCAAACGAGAACAAGGCAACCAACGCGCAAGCGTCTTCGTCTTCGAGACTGAAGAATGGGATCAGTGGGCCATACTGCCTAGTTGCGTGGTTCTGGGTTGCGAACCGGCTCGTCAAAGGAGCCATGTGTCATAGGCAACGTGGCAGGATGGAAGGTGAGTTGTAATCATCGATACCAGGTGTAACTTGTGCTGACGTTCGGCAGAGGCGCAATTGTGTACGAGAGAAGCACAGAAAGTCGTAGCGGGTCTGAAATCTATTGGGCTGTGGTCTCGCATTGCGTAAGTGTTAGGAAGCTCAGGCTCCGAGAGTGGTTCGACTGACGTGAGCTCAGTTCGCATAGCGCCAAAGAAGCCGAGGTTCTTGAGCGGGCAACGCGTCGCGAGGCTGAGGTCGGCGGAGTTGCTATTGCGACGGAGCTATAGATATGTGAGGAAATAGGAAATGCGCCTTAGGTTTAGGAGGAATGGCAATGGATCAGCGATAAGCTTGTATAGAATAAGTAACGGACACTTGGATCTCAGTGTATCAATAGATTGAGCGTTGTACATATCTACAGGCAGAGAGTATAGTACTATGCATGGTTTGTTGACAGTCCATTGACTGTGTCTCGAATTGACTCGTACTCGTACAATGCATCTATGCGTTTTGCCTAACGCGCTATGCAGAAGTGGGTATACGCAAAGCGGTATGAACTGAGAGTTGGTATCCCTACAATACAAAAAACAAAACAGGTCACAAGCTCTGCCTACAGCTCGACTAGTATACTTTTGCGCGACTAATATGGTTTCTCTCCTCCCAATCCTAACAAACCTGTTGTAGCTCCTGGGGAGACTCTACCGTGTCGTCCGGAAGAGAAGCCGTACAGGTAGTTTCTGAACACGGCACGCATAGATTAGCTATTGCTCTGATTTCGTATCCCATGCAAGATGAAAGGAGGAGGGAACGAGAGCCGACGCACTTGTAGTAATCATCGTCGAAGCGATTATCAAAGTATGTCGATCGAATACGGAAGAACACCGCTGCTGTCAAGAGTGAATCGGACCCCGCTTGGTGCTGAGGACCTATCCGCGCGACCTAATGATCCAGGTAATCAACGATCAGCACTTGCCAAACCCAAGGGATGGCAGCTACGACTCACGCCTAATGACTCTGCGATCTCTTGTAGTCCCCCTCGGAGAGTTTTGACGGACCGAACGATATGTTTGATATCGTATATGGTTGGGAACCAGATATATAATAAATGGAAGAAATCTGCTTCGTTGGCCGGTAATGGTTGGCAGGTAAGTACTTTAAGGAGGTATCCAAAGTCGTATCCGCTACAAAAGCGAAACAGATATTAGCTGTATCCCGCTCTTTTCATCTGGATGTTGTGAGCGAATGGAGGACTTTGACTCACGAATGGAACGACACCCATGTGATATTGTCGAACAAGACAAGTCCAGATGTTATGAGCAGCTCGCCAAAGTATTCCACGTCAATCCCATCTTCCTCAAATCGCTTGAAGTCGATACCAGAGTTCTTGAGCAGCTCGATCGAGTCGGGCGCAAACATGTCCTCTCTACGTGGTCGAGCAATATAATCAGCCGTCAAGCTACACGTCTGAAACTTGTATTCACACAACTCACGAGAGGTTGAATGTAAAGTTGAATTGCCAAGTAGATATCTCTGGGGAATGTCCATTCTCGTCGCAGAGCGTTATACCAAGTTGGATGATCTTTAGCATGTCAACATTACATCGCATAGTCTGGAAATGATAGTCTGCGCCAGTCTTGAAATTGCCTATGGGTCGAGCGACGATTCCAGGAAACTCGGTGTCCTAATTAGTCATAAGTGATGAGCTATGTTACACAAAACGTGTAGAGATCCAGCTCACCATTGACACATAGGGATACTGGTCTACCGCCGCCCGTATTGCTGCGAATTCCGTCTCGATGTTGTCCGCCCATACCTATATTCGTAACCAGCAAGATAGGTTGAGAGAAGAGGCTGTTAGTTCTGTGACTCCCATGTGCCTGACGAGACGCCAACGCAGCGCACCTCTCTGATCCCTGCTTCTGACCCATTTCGTATTTGTGTCATCTTGTGCGAGCTTGCGGCGAGTACATGTAGAAACGGTTGAATGCAAGTGTGACAAGAATAACCGTCGACATTGAAAGCGAGTAATGTAGTCAGTCAGTAACAAGCAGTTGCACTGTACCTGATAATTTGTGTTTACCCGTTGGGACCATGTTATCAGGGTCATGGACAGCACCGGTACCGCGTCATCAAGCAACATGATATCGTTCGCACATCAATAACAAAGGTCATCTCCTTCCTTCTCTACAATACAGTTCAACTGTTGCAAAGGAGAAGCAGCTGTACAGGATGGTAGGTGCTGAAGTGATTTGCTTGGCTCGTACCTGACGCTTACACGTCTCTCACCGCAGGCACCATCCAAGAAAGCCGGCAAGAAGGGGGGCGTGGGCGGTCTGCTCTCTGGCGGTATCACCAAACCGGCCAAAGTGCAAAAGGTGCGCTCGTCGTCTTCCGAACTGTGACTATGTCTGACTGGTTGTTATGTGCAGGCCGACTGGAGCGAAGGTTTCAAGAAAAAGAAAGCGGCCGGTGTGCCGGACATGACTCTGCTTAGCACGATTACCAACGATGCGATCAATGATAATCTCAAGCAGCGATTCCAGAACCAAGAGATCTACGTAGGTTCCTCTCTATGTGTGTAACGCATGATGGCTGACGTGGCTATAGACCTACATTGCCCACGTACTGATATCCGTCAACCCTTTCCGAGGTTTGTTCCTATCCATTATCGCACCGCATATCCTCCGCTAACATTTGCTGCGCAGATCTGGGGATATACACTGAAGAGACGCTCAATTCGTATCGGGGCAAGAACCGACTAGAGATGACACCACACGTCTTCGCCATTGCCGAGTCGGCTTATTACAGAATGACAACGGAAAAGGAGAATCAATGCGTTATCATCTCTGGTGAATCAGGTGCAGGGAAGACGGAAGCGGCAAAGAGGATCATGCAGTATATCGCCGCTGTCAGTGGTGGAGATGCAGGTGGTGGCGGGATCGAAAGCATCAAGGAGATGGTTCTGGCTACCAACCCCCTCCTTGAGAGTTTTGGATGCGCAAAGACGCTCAGGAATGATAATTCCAGTCGGCACGTGAGTGGGCCATGCTCATATCGTGCGAGTATAATGCTTACGGAGCGCAGGGAAAATACCTCGAGATCATGTTCAACAGTCTTGGACAACCTGTAGGAGCGCAAATCACAAATTACTTGCTGGAAAAGGTATGTTCTACCTCCACCAGCTGGGGTCTGGGTGTTGATGATGCCAACAGAACCGTGTCGTTGGACAAATTGACGACGAGCGAGACTTCCACATCTTCTACCAGTTCACCAAGGGTGCAAGTGCCGCGCAGAAGGGTAAGTCTAAGCTCGATGGGGACAGACTTGCGCTGACATGCAATTGTAGAGGCATTCGGATTACAGGGCCCCGAAGCCTACGCATTTATAAGTCGAAGCGGATGTTTAGATGTGAGAAGTATAGACGATGTCGCAGATTTCCAGGAGACCATAGTAAGCTACTCGATGCTGATATGGAGCGAGACTGACGACTTTCCAGCGCGCTATGCAAATTATCGGTCTCAGCGCAGACGAGCAAAACTCCATTTTCCGCGTTCTAGCCACCATCCTCTGGCTCGGCAACGTCGACTTTGTCGAATCCGACGACGGCAATGCCGCAATCGCCGATACCGGCGTTACTGACTTTGCGGCGTACTTGATGGAAGTGGATGGAGCGCAATTGCAGAAGGTGTTATTGACGAGGACCATGGAGACGCAACGTGGTGGGCGGAGAGGATCGGTCTACGAGGTGCCTTTGAATGTTGCTCAAGCATCATCGGGACGAGACGCGCTTGCGAAGGCTTTGTAAGTGTCATCAATGTCACGCCGCCGCTGACACTCTCTAGATACAACAACCTTTTCGAGTGGATTGTGAGCCGTGTCAACGTTTCGATGAAGCCCAAGTCGGCGTCGGACTTTGTCATCGGTGTCCTGGATATCTAGTGAGCTGATCGCTTTGCTATTTTGTATCACAGCTGACACCGTCGTAGCGGATTCGAGATATTCCAAGATAACAGCTTTGAACAACTCTGCATCAACTATGTCAACGAGAAACTGCAGCAAATCTTCATCGAGTTGACACTCAAGGCGGAGCAAGAAGAGTATGTGAGGGAGCAGATCAAGTGGACGCCAATCAAATGTGAGTTTGCGTAAGTGTAATTGCACTGACACCTAGTCTTCGACAACGCCGTGGTCTGCGCCTTGATCGAGGAGAAGCGTCCAGCGGGTATCTTTGCGACTTTGAACGACGCAACAGCTACAGCGCATGCCGATCCGTCGGCAGCAGACAATTCGTTTATCCAGCGATCAAGTATGCTTTCTTCCAACCCCAACTTCGAGGCAAGAGGCAACAAGTTCTTGATCAAGCACTATGCCGGAGATGTGCTGTACAATGTTGCGGGAATGACGGATAAAAACAAGGATACCTTGATCAAGGATATCTTGGATTTGATCGAAGGGAGCAAGGATACATTCTTACACGCGCTGTTCCCAGACAAGGTGGACCAGACCTCTAAGAAGAGGCCACCGACAGCTGGAGATAAAATCAAGGTGGGTCAATAAACGTGACTTCGGCTGACAAGTAGCAATCTGCCAATGACCTGGTGGCGAACTTGATGAGGTATCTATCGATTGGCTCTATATGCTACGTCGCTGACAGTGGCCTAGATGTCAACCTCACTACATTCGAACAATCAAGCCGAATCAACATCGATCTCCGACTGAATACGATGACAAGGCTATTCTGCATCAGATCAAGTACTTGGGTCTGCAAGAGAATATCCGTGTGCGCCGAGCAGGTTTCGCATATCGAGCAGAGTTTTCAAAGATGATTCAGAGGTGGGTTTTCATGTTTCACACAGAGCTAACATCAGATTCTACCTTCTTTCCCCCGCGACGTCTTACGCTGGTGATTACACATGGCAGGGAGATGACCGATCTGGTTGTGAGCGGATCTTGACCGATGCGAAGATTGCCAAAGACGAGTGGCAGATGGGTGTGACCAAAGCATTCATCAAGAACCCTGAGACTGTGAGTCGACAAATGATTGACGTTGCTGACCGTGAAGATTTTCTACCTCGAGGGCGAACGAGATCGATACTGGCACACAATGGCCAGCCGTATCCAGCGTGCTTGGCGAGCATATGTCCGACGGAAGCACGAAGCGGCGACCAAGATTCAGCGATTCTGGCGAAATCAAAAGGAGAGTTTGGTCTATGCTCGGAAGCGAGATTACGGTCACGAGGTGCTTGCAGGGAGAAAAGAGCGGAGACGGTTTAGTATGCTGGGGATGCGCAAGTTTATGGGCGACTATCTCGATGTGGGCGGGACCAGCTCTCAAGGAGAGTTGCTTCGCAATGCAGCGGCTATTGGTCGTGAGTTTGTTCTATTCTCAAGAGGGTAAAGCTGACATCGTGCAGCTGCCGAGACGGTCCATTTCAGCTCGAGGGCAGAGTTACTTGTGTCGAAACTTGGTCGATCAAGTAAACTCAGTCCGAGATTCCTCATTGCCGTGAGTGTCATTTACAGCAGGATATAATAAGGAGCTGACGTCGTTTTAGACCGACAAAGCGGTATACTTTGTCATTTCCGCTGCCAAGGATGGGCGGGTGACCACTAGTCTGGAGCGAAAGATTCCCTTGGTGACTATCCGTGGGGTTTCTATGACTAATTTGCGGGATGACTTTGTGGTAAGTATGGTCCATACCTTGGCTTTAGCGAGGCTGACACTCGTCTTTAGGCGCTCAACGTCAATGCATGCGAAGAAGGAGATCCCATCTTCACCACTGTGTTCAAGACCGAATTTACTTGTGTACTCCTCACTTTGACTGGTGGAAACATGGCGGTGAACATTGGCCCAGCGTAAGTTCGAGCGGATCTGCCGGTTTCAAGCCTGACCGTTGTCTGTAGTATCGATTACGCTAAGAAGAAGGAGAAGCGAGCGGTGATCAAGGCTCAAAAGGACGAGTCGGTCACTGGAGACGCGGTCTACAAGAGTCATACCATCATGGTTGGATCTGGCGAGCCGTCTACAAGTGGTGAGTCCCTACAAAGGTAACGATAAGCTGACAAGACAGTATCACATCCTATGCCACCAAGAAAACCGAAAGCAAAAAAGGCCGCGAAGCCTGCGTCTTCCGTGAGTGTATAGGCGGCACTGAACAAACAAGCTCTCTAACGCCCTTGCAGAGCCGCACGGTCAACCGCCCCACTGCTAAAGCCTTACCCGGCGCAACGAAGCCAAGCGCGCCTCCAGGTATCACCTCGAACGTCGCTGCCGCTGCAGCTCGAGCACCCCCGGCAAAACCTGTTGCAGCCGCAGCAGCGGCCACTCGTGCCGCTCCTGCTATACCAGGTCGGGGTGCACCTCCACCTCCGCCGCCTCCGCCTGCTGGACCGCCAAAAGAAATGTACAAATCATTGTACAATTTCGCAGGTCAAGAGGGTGAAATGAATCTGGTCAAAGGGGAACTGGTCGAAGTCAAGGAAAAGGATGACAATGGTGAGTTTGTAACATTGCAAGCGTGTACTGATAGGTAGGCTGGTGGATGGTTGTCAAGAATGGTCAAGAAGGCTGGGCGCCGTCAAACTAGTGAGTGCAACGTGTAAAAGTCGAGATCTCTTTAACGTCTCGCTCAGTCTCAAGCTGGTCGAGTCTGCGCCCGCGCCACCTCCGCCTCCACCAGTGGCTCGACGCGCTCCTCCTGTTGCTCCAGCGGCGCCAGTAGCGCCAAAAGCGAATGGATCTTCTACACCTTCGTGGCAGTCCAAGAACGCCTCGACGACTTCGACTCCTCCGTCATCTCGACCTACGTCGGTGGTGGGCAAAGCACCAGCTCTAGCACCGGCTCTTAAACCCAAACCTGCGATCCCTGCAAAACCCTCTGTGCCGGCTAAACCTGGACTAGCAGGTGGAAAGCCACCGGTCCCTTCGGCGCCGAAAGTGCAGGCAAAGACGGCTAGTAAGCCAGCAACAGTGGCTCCGCCTAAAGCTGCGAGTGGGCAATTGGATTTAGCGGCAGCGTGAGTTTCCGTTGGGAAGAATATGAAGCTTCGTCAGCTAAATCATTGGAATACAGGTTTATGAAGAGGGCCGCGCAGGCTCAACAAGAGTAGTGCCTTAGTAGTGCCTGATGTGTGTGGAGCAGTTCGAATAGGAATAAGTTGAGCTTAGGGCTGTGGCGAGTTGCCGAGCTGGCGTTGTATCGGCCGTTAGAACGGATCAAATTATACCTCGGATGCATATCATTTCTGGTGGCGATGTGAGTTGCGTACTATGCAAAGCACGTGATGATTGTGCGAATCTGCGAATTGATAAAGAGATGTTGGTAGAAAAAGTGCTGTGTAACAGCACAGAAGTCGAATGCGGCTTTGACCGAAGGGATGACGACGAGAATGACGCGTGGTGTATTGACTTTTGACTACCGAGCCATGGGGCTGCAGCTGAAACGCAGCTGCGGCTGGAGACAAGGGGGTTATGAAGTCATTTTGATGTGCGGAGTGCGCAGTGTAGGCATTGGGGCTGGAGGGGTTTGTTTTCCGCTGATGAACTAAGGAATAAGCTTTATTAAGCCACAATCTGTGGCTGGGCGAGAGAAGGGCTGAGTGCGGCATACTAGTCGTACTGTAGCAAGCTGTGCGAAACCCGCCTGCGATGTAGCAGGACGAGTGGACGGTCAAGGGACGAATGACGTTGAGTTTTCAGGGAAAATGTGTGCTAGCGTGGGAAACGAAGCGGCAAAGGCGGCAATGGCAACGGCCCGCAGGGCAATAACAATGAATTTTACAATTACGAAGATCAGGTGATGATCCTCGGGAACCTCTGGAACCTCTGGTCCCCGCGCATCTTAGTTGGGGGCAATTCTGTATCGCTTCGAGTAAGAAGAGTCAGGGTGTGCTAAGTCCCTCTCGGCTTGATGCGATGTATATCTCTATCTCTATCTATACATATGATTAGACAAACACATATATATATATTGCCAACGATAGTACCCAGATTCCCTCTTCATCCCAACACAAGTCTCACTCCAGCAAGCTTCACAAGTACTACACACACACACATCTACACAGACACAGATATATACACGCCAACACCATGAGCTACTTCAACGCCTCGGCTCCTTACTCGAGCTCAAGCAGCTCGCGATCCAGTGCCAGCCCGTGAGTCGCTCTACCCCTCGGACTTCTCTGACATGACAAGTGCTGACTCGTACATCGCCCAGTTCCACCTCTCCTCGCTCATTCACTGGACATCTGCCCACCGCTCCTTCGCATGGGACCTACAAGCTTAGTGATGAGTACAGCCACCTGGTCGAAGAACCAGGAATGAAGCAGGTGATAGCTGTCAAGATTGCCAAGCTGGTAGGTCGGGGCTCATCATCCTCTCCATTACTCTACACCCCTTGCATATGTAATGCACACACGCTAACACTTTGACTCGCACGCAGCACGACACTCTTCCGCGACTCAACGCTACCGACCTGCGCCAAGCTCGCGGCGACATAATCTACCTTCGAAGCATCTACGATGGCGAGCCAGAGTACGTCGCGCAATGCCGAGCAGGGGCGACTTACAGTGCGCCCGTCTGAGCGACAACTCGTAAGGAGTAGTGAGAAGAGTTGTGAGAGTTGTACACATATACACGTAGTACGTATTGCATGTTGCGCCGAGCTAGATGCGCCGAATTTCTGTCTGTACCCATATCATTGTCATGCATCAATTTAAGCGAGCGAGCTAGGTTTATCCTTTGGACCATTGGACCTCTAGAGCATTTGGTAGAAAAGAATCCAAGTTCAGGTGCACACGACTTCGCCCATCGTGCGTTTTTTATGGACGTACGCAAGTCTGATTCCGGATCTGAGCAGGTGTACGCACTTTTGGCACGCTAAAACAGATTCCAGCTCCACGCGCACCACGCACTCCCTGTCAATCCATGCATGATTCGCTGGCTGCTGTCCTACTATGCTACGCACGACTCGTACAGTGCTGCCAGACCGCTAATACATGCTAGCACGGGAATGTGCCACTGCTGTTGCCACTGAGGTCTAAGCGCAGACCTCCGTTCAACTTCTCGCCACCAAATAAACACCTTTCATTGATACGATCAATGCACACAGATCGCAATGGTAGCAATGCAACAATGCAACTAAGCACAACTTGTTCTTTTCATGTACACTCCACATATCCCCAAGTGCGCATACTAGCCCAAAGCAATAAGAGTCGTACTCAGGCTTGATAGTTTGGTTAGAGGAACTAGCACTACTGGAGTACTACTCGTGACCAGAGCTAAAATCTCAACTCGGCATGTCTTTGTTCCCCCGCAAGACCGAGCTAGCCGACCATACTCTCACAGGTGATACTACCTCGCCCAACATCGTTCCAACTTCTGCGTTAGACCAATGCACAACCTCGAATCTAGTGACTGAGCACAAGCAAGACCTATCATCATCACCAGACCCTAGCGACGACGATATCGCACATCCCAACGGTTCCAACTCTAACTTCGAAGCGAACGCGGGTCATGGTCCAGACGAAATGCCTGTTCATATCTTGAGGTCAGTCAGTTTCCCACGAGTCTCCAATGAGCTGCGCAGAATGGCGAGAGGAATAGCTCAGAGATATGCCAAGTACCTTGTTGGCTGATAATAGACTTGTGCAACAGCGGGAATATGCACTACACCCTCCCTTTCAACGACGGCAATGCTGCCCCGTGAGTCTGAATTTCTTTAACCTTGAACACAACAGACGACCTCATTACCAAGCTGATATGCAGTTGTCCGTCGCTCGCTCTCTCCACTCCAATGGATGTCGACTTTTTCGATCGACATCCGACTTCGTGCCGTTGTACTATTCCTCCGCCTATCGCAGTCTCACAGCCACGCCATTCACCTTGTCAAGGGTGTACGAGCACTATGTCGCGAGTCCTGACGAGTATCGAGCTGTGTTGACCGAGCGGTTGGGGAAACTGGTGAGTCTGCAACAGGTGGTTCGCCTTGCTATGGCTGCTCCAGGAGAATGGCCGCTCATACACACACCTGTCATCGTCAATCGCAGCAAGTCACCCTCCCTCAATTAGGCTCAGACCAGCTCAGGCAAGCCAAAGCCGATATCGTCTACCTGAAAAGCATCCTTGAGAACGAGGGTCCAGCTGTCGCCCAAGTCAGAGCTGGAGCCGTTTGGAGTACCAAGCAGGTGTAAATCGCTGGCGGCCAAATTGGGAAATGAGCGCGATAGTGAGAGACCAAGGGGCCGCAAAAGTATGTAGTACAGACACCAACCATCGTCGAGTATTCGTTAGTGCATAACAGTGTATATTGGCCCTTGTCCATAGACACCATCACAGGATCATGTATACAGTAACATGTCATCTGCCCGAACTAAACACCAGGTCTAGTCCACGCGTAATCCCATCCTTTGCCTCTCGTCTCCGTTGGGACCCACATCTCCCTTGGAACCAGACCCTCTATGCGTGTTTCTAACCATCTCTGCTCAACTGTTTTCTTGCCCTTGGGCTGTTCTCCTCTTCGTTCAGCTTGCGCTACGTTTGCTGTCGCCCATTCGTAGACCGTACGATGATATAGTCCTCCTTTCCCTTCCGCACTGAACTCTCCTCCGTTCCCAGGGTTGGTGATAGCCTCCAGCTCGTTGCAAGCAGCTACCATCGAATCGAATTTGGCTGCCAATACTTTCTTCCTCGACTCTCGCTGATTCCTCCGGAAGAGCTGATAGGCCCGGTCGATCGTCTCGTGCGCTTCGGTAGATGGCAGCACAGCTTTCAGTCGTTCTGCATAGTCTTTGTGGTGCGCGCCGACAGGCGAAGAGGACGTGGGGGCAAACGAATTTGGAGGGTAGAGGACAGATCGTAAGAGGTCGGAACGTGAATCTGTGTGTACAACTGCATTGGGATTTGTAGGTGGTGCAGCATATCCTCTTGCCAGTTGTGGTCGGGAGATGCGGGATGCGCTAGCTCTCGCATTGGCGATCATGGTGGTGCGTGCTGGTGTGGACATGGTGCGGTAATGGTACTTGATACTTCAACTGTATAGCGAGTTAAATTCGAGCAAGCGGTAGACAGAAAAGTCAAAGCAGCTTGCTCGCCTGATCGCGGAGTTTATCTCATCTCCGTCATACTAACGCCGACTTTCCCCGTCACTGTAGTCCGCACTGCAGTCATTGAAGCTATGCACCGATGGTGATATGCATGACCAAATAGCTGTACAACGATAGTTGCATGCCTGTTTTGCCGAGTATGCACGCGATGCGCACATAGCTACATAATTCCGCTGCTTGGCGTCTCTGCCAAATGCAGCCCTTGTCGATTTCTTCTTTTCCACACAAGCATGATCACTCGGTGATCTCCAAAACGAGCTGATGCACGGAATTAGTACGTCTCGTTCTCACAGTTACCAGACCGGTTCGACAACGCACCTTGCCACTGTTCTTGTTTGCCTCCATGTCCTTGTGCGCGCGGACAACATCTTTCCAGGGGTACACCTACACCATGATATGTCAGCCTGATATACTCGCTCAACTCCGCGATGTGGCATCAAGCGAGCCAACTCACCTCGTGAATTTTGACATGAAGCGTTCCATCGAGTATCTTTGGCAGAGACCCCTGCTTGAACTTCTGAAGCAAGTCGTGTTGATATTCTTCGCTCCTGCTCCTCAATGTGGACCCTCGTAAAGTCAACCTTTTGCCGAGGAGAGGAGCGAGGCTTGCGCCTTCTGGGAACGCTGCGCCGGACATGAAGGCGAGGTAGATGAGTGTACCGTCCCGGCGTAATAAGGATATGTTTTGGTTGAAATACTGTTTGCCGATGAAATCGACTATCAAGTCGACCCCATCTGCGTGCTTCTTGATCTCCTCCTCAAAGTCTGTTGTTAAGAAGATCAGCTACGTCGTCCACTAAAGCCAGCACCAACCGGCAATCCCATCAATAGATTGCACCCACTCTGCGTTTTGTAGTTGAAAACGTGCAAACGATCCGGCGCATTGCCAAGCTCGTTAAGGAAAGCAACCTTGTCGTCCGTACCGCAAGTCGTGAACACCTTGCCAGCGCCAATCACGTGAACTGTTGCTCTTGTCAGCTCTGGCCAGTCTCGACAAGTAAGGCATAGCTCACGAGCAATTTGTATAGCGGCAACGCCTACACCTGAGGCCCCCTACGTGGTCGTCAGCGATTAGTCGTAGGAACACTGGCAAACTTGCTGACCGCATGGATGAGGACGTTCTGGCCCTTCTGCAGGTTTGCCTCGACAGTCAACGCCTGGGTCGCTGTAAAAACTCTCAGCTACTATCGCTAGAATGAAGATACAATCCTCACCCGTCATCCACACCTCAGGGATACCAGCAGCTTCAACCCAGCTGAATTGTTTCGGTTTGGGGAGGAGCATGACCTCGGAAGAGACGATGTATTCGGCGTATGCGCCCTGTTTTGCAGGACAGTCAGCATGTTCTATCACTTCCTCGACGCGCTTGCTCGAACGTCGAAGCTGCTTCACGGGAAGGCCTCGTATAGCGAACTTCACAGCGCACGACTCACCCCGTAGGCCAAACCAAACACCTCGTCGCCCTCTTTCCACTGATTCGCACCTTCTCCCAGCTTTGTGACGACTCCTGAGAACTCGACACCGAGAATGGTTTTGGAAGCTTTGGGCGGAAGAGGGTATTTGCCTTCTCTTTGCAGTAAGTCCATCCTGTTCATACCAAACGCCTATTCTCGGTGTGGCTGTTAGCATGGCATCTCGTCGTTGATGTTGTTGAGCCGAATCACCTTGATCTGCAAGCAGTAGCCGTCATGGTCAGTCATGGTTGCAGGGACAGTGGGGAAGTGTCAACTCACCTTGACCTGCACCTCCCCCTTGGCAGGCTCAGGCGTAGCCTCTTCACCCATGTACAAGTTGTCCGCGGGTCCAGTCTTATCTTTGATCAATATAGCTTTCATCTTTGCTGGAACACTGGCTGGTTCAGAGCGGTATAGAGAGGTTGAAAAGGGTCTGTATGTTGTTCCGCTTCTTGCGGGTATTGAGATTGTTGAAAGAACGCGAGGAGCAGAGGTAAAGACGTTCTGTGGTCGTGTAAGTGACTGGGCTGACAGTGATCTTAGAGATGAGATGGACGCTCTCATGGTCTGCTTGCTATGTAAGCAAGTCGATTGGATAACCCAGGTGGACATAAGCACCAGCTGAGTTGCCGGCAATGACAAGCGAGGTGGAGGTAGTGACGACGTTGGTCGATGGCCAATGGCCGCCACGTGGCACATTGCTTTGTACAACACGTATCGACTGATGATTACCGCTCTTCTGCCGTATGAACCGAATTGACTACAGGTTGACAGCCAGTGTAGACAGCGGCTTTAAATGATTATATACTTTGTAGAGGCTCTTGACGGATGTGTGGAGCTAGATTACTTGCGGTGTGGAGAGTCGGGGCGTAGCTTGCAAGCACTAAGGTGCTATGGGGGCTACGCCAAGGGGCTATGGGAGAAAGACATACGCGCATTGGTTTCCGGTCACACATAGACAAACACGTATGCACATTCATTACCTCCTTTGATCGAGCCCATCAAGCGAGTGACCATGTGTGTTCAGATAAAGTGTAACCGGGACGTGGCGAGACAGAGAAGATACTGCATAAAGACCCAAAAGAGTATGAAAGAGGAGAGAAGAAGTAAGGTGGTCGAGTATATTGTCCGTGCTACTGATACTTAGTAGCCGATGAGGTTTGCCCTCGAGTCAAGCTCAAATGCTGCCTTGTTTCCGGCCGCACACCTAGGCGGCCATGCTCGACGCACACGCTCCGGTGATCTTGTTGGTGTACAACTCCAAACACACGCGGATCGCATCAGTGTCAATCAATGACGCCGCGTAGCTGTCGTCCTGGGCGATGTACAGCGCGAGCGAATCGCTCTTAAGATACCACTGCCACGTCGAGCGCGTGTAGTCGACCATAGGGTACGGGGTGATGATGCCGTTATCGGAAGGGGCGAGAATGAAGGTCGATTGCATTTCATACGGGTCACCGCTGCACCCCACTTGTGCTGCGCCGGTCGCCTCGGCGCTCGAGAGGACAACGGTGGCTGGGTAGACGTAGGTGTCGTCGTCCAATGCAATGTTCTGCGGGTCGGACACGCCCGATACACCGTTGTTGATGTCTGGGAGCGTGAATGTAGAGCCCGAGCCCGTCGTCTGCAAAAGCGATACCAATTCGTGTCAGCAAAAGGTCGTCTTCCACGTTGCCGCTGGGCCCCATTATGATTCCCCCATCATCGACAACAATAAGAACTTGGACTCACGCCGTAGAGGGTGAAGGAGTCATCGTAATTGAACGTGATGTTGTATTGATATCCTGTCGAGTAAGCGGTTGCCAACATCTTGACCTTTGGCACGTTTGCCTGACACAGGCCCTGCACCGAGCTGCCGACGGGGTACGTCTCCATGCACATCTCGAACACGTAGGTGAAGACCAACACGGCATCGACGTTGCTCGTGAATCCGTAAATGTTGTTCGTGGCCTCGTCGTTGACCCAGATCAATGGGTTGCCGCAAAGGTCCTCACCGCCGAGGATCGCCGAGCTCGAGGTCACGGTGAAGACGTTGGTGACTTGGTCCGAAGTGAGTGTGTCGACCGCCTCGAGTAGGTAGTACGTCACTCCGGTGTTCGAGTCGCTGCTCACAAACAAGTATCAGCGCCGCATATCATCACGTTCTGTAAGAGGTGCGCGGTGAGCGGTGACGGTACTGACGTGATGGGAGAGCCGACAACCTGAAGTCCGGTAGAGTCGCCACTGGCAACGACACCCGCTTGTGCCGACGAGGTGCCGTCCATGTTAGGGAACGAGAACGTAACCTTGTATTTCGATGACATCAGAACTAGCTCGCGACGTTTGACTGGAAGACATTGGACTCACACCGGGGTTCTGGTCCAAGTAGATCGAGCTGCCGCTGACATCCATGTAGAAGTAGGTAATGTCTCGCTTACGCTTCGTAGACTGGGAAGTACCCGTCATGGCGTCGTCCTTTTGGTCGGAAGACAAGTAGGTGACTGCGACATGAGCCTCGGTGGTCGAGTCCCCGACGGAGGCCAAGGTTGTCGAGCCCGACGTGGCAGAGCACGTCGGTCCCGGAGAGTACGTTGCAGTAGTGGTTGAAGCTGTGGCTGTCGCTACATCACGGGCGGTCGATGTTGGCGTGCTGCTTGCGTCGCTCGAGGTTGTCGTCGTCGTCGAGGAAGTGAGATCCTGCGTATAGCCCCACCACTCGTTGGTGTGGCAGCTCGCGCCGCTGGAAAGGTAGCTCGTGACGTCATCGCTGTAACAGTAGCACTCCCAAAGGGCGCCGCCGTCGTTCTTCGTGTACATGATAAGACTGGTGCAATTGGCGCAGGTGGTGAAGCAAGCATCGGGATAGTAACCAGTCCCCGAAGCTGCCAAGGTCAGGGAGCTACTGTCGAAGTTACTGTTACATCCGCCGGTCATCGCAAAGTTGGTTCCGAGGTAGTTGACGTCGTAGTTCGAGGCCTGGTTGTTTGAATCCTCGAGAGTATTGGTGGGAGGGCCGGTGTTGCCACAAGCACACGTGGCCGAGTCCTCAACCCACCAGGAAAAGTAGTAGCCGGCAGCGGCACAGTCATCCTAGATCGCAGATGAATGGGGTTAGCAGAGCAGGGAGGCGGAGCACGCGACTGGTCGAGAATCGTTATGCGCTCACCATACATTGGTCCGCCGAGGTGTAAGAAGAAGAGTCGGTCATCGAGACGCTGTCACTCTGAAGACTGAACGCGCTTCCAAGGTAGCCATTAATGACCCCGTTGATGACTCCGTGAGGAAACTCGGCAGCGGTAGTCGTAGCTGCGGCCGCAGTGGTGGTTCGTGTCGAAGTTGCGGTCGTAGTCGAGCTGGCGGTGCTGGTTTCCGTGGCGGTGCTAGAAGATGTGACATCTTCGGTGTATATCCAGTATTCGTTACTGTGACAGCTCGTTCCAGCGGATGCGTAACTGGTGATGTCCTCGTTCCAGCAACTACAATCCCATCGATCATCGTCCCCGGTCGCCGGCCACAAGACCATTCCTTGGTACCCAGCACACGCGTCGAAGCAGGCGTCTGGGGTCGAACCAGTCGCCGAAGGATCAACGCTTGGGAGACTGAGATCCGCGAAGCAGCCACGCCACGTGAAGTTTGTGGTAAGATCGTTGACATAGTAATTGGCGTCTTGGTATAGCGAGTCCTCGAGCATGTCGGTTGTGGGACCAGTGGTACTGCACGTGCACGATGTCTCGTCGCTCATCCACCAAGAAAAGTAGTACCCAGCGTTAGCACAGTCGTCCTGGAGATAGGTTGCGTCGTCAGCACATCAGTTCATGCTGCGGACCGTACAGTTCTTGATCACTCACATCACACTGAAGCGCCGAAGTATAAGGATACGTGTTGGTCATTGAAACGCTGTCATCGGCCGTTGACGATGCGCTGCCAATGTAGCCCACGTGGATATCGGTAGCCGCCCTAGGTGTTCTGGTGCCTGTCGCTGTAGCTGCCGATGAGACGGTCGAGGTGCCAGTGGCTGTCGAGGTGCCAGTGGCTGTCGAGGTGCCAGAGGCTGTCGAGGTGCCAGTGGCAGTCGAGGTGCCAGTGGCTGTCGAGGTGTCAGTGGCAGTCGAGGAATCGGAGGAGGTAGTGCTGCTCGCGGAATATTGGGCGGCACAATAGCTGGGCGAATCACCGTCGGGGACGAGCTCGACACAGACTTCCTCGGCCCCGGTTAGATCGTACGCGCAAGTCGCGAGCGACTCGCAGACGTACATCAGCAACAGGTCTGGACTGGACACAAATGTCCAGTCGGAAGTGCCGTCGGCCACCGTGATGATGCCCGCTTCAGTTGAGGGGATTGTGAAGTCGGCCGCGTCGGTGGATCCGGACATAGTGGCGAGCTTAGAGTAACTAGCAGACCCTCATCAGCACGCGAGCACAATCCGATGCAACAGCAAGTGAGCAGATGACTTACTCAGCCGTTATCCTGGAGACGATGACAGTGACAGTCACGTCGTCGATTTCAGCGAGCAGGGATTGGGTTGATGAGCCTGTGGACAGCTGAGGGACGTAGAAGGTAGTAGCGGACGTCGAGGCCTGATGAAGCATTTAGACCAATGAAATCTTGTCAAGTCGTTTGAGGAGAAGGGGGCATGACTCACATTGTTGACGTACAAGTCGTCATCGGTGACCGTGATGTAACCTGCGAGATCGCCCGATTGGCTTAGCACATACAGTGTAGCAGGGTTGACCAAGTCAGTCTCCGCTGCTGTGGCGGCATCAGCGACCGAAGGCGTGCCGCCGACGGCGAATCCTTCGGCAAGCATGACGGTGGGGTTGGTAAGAACTGATTGCGCGGTAGCGACGTCGGGAGCGAGATGCATTTGGCCGTTCCCGTCCTGAGCCCAGATATACTGCTGTGCGTTACTCTTCCCTGAGGGCGTGAATTGGGGGTTGAGTCCGCCAGAGTACGAGGCTGCGCCGAAGAACGAGGTGTAACCGCCAGTGGGAGGCGAGGCGTAGAAACCGAGCTGATAAACACCGCTGCGAGGTGGGGAATCGCCAATCAATACAGTCTGTCGTGCTTTATGAGGTCCGACGGGGGCCAATCACTCACTTGTTGATAGTCGCGTACATGACGTACTCCTCGCCTTCGGTGAAACCTTCCATATCAGCCGGGGCGAGCCACGACAGCGAGCCGAGTGTGTCTCCCTCGACTTCGGGGAAGATGAATGAATGAGCCAGCGAAGCATCGGAGGTGTATTGCAAAAGATTCTCGTGGACGTAGGCGTAACCCAGATTGCTGATACTACGCTTGTCAGTGGTACTGCCTGTATTGCCGAGTGCGATCGAGCTGGCGGTCGCGTCCTCTGCCGAGGCGGACCGACGTGCGAGCGCAGCTACTTCAACAAGTGTTGTGTATCAGCACCTGTCGCTCAGAAGGCATCTGCCTCATACGACCATTGACGACTAGTCACCTGATGTGCGAGTGGCATTGTAGTAGCGCTTGGGAGCGTTGACGGCCATACCTTGAGCAATGCGCGCGGCATTGCTCAGGCCGTGACCTCGACGCTCCACGCTATCGACGTCGAGGGAGCGACGTTCTCGGACAGTGGCCGCGGAGGCCAGACCGCAGAGAGCAGCGACGCCCACTACGTATTTGTAGAAAAACATGCTTTTTTGGTCGGTCGGACGCGACGGGGTCCAGTCGGGATCTGTTTAGAAGGATGGAGAAGACAAAGAAGAATAAGAAGACGGCGGAGAGGCTGTTCACATCTGCCTTATATGACTTTCAGTGCGGCTTGGGATGCGCTGCAGATCATGGTCGAACGATGTCAACAACTGACAAACAAGGGGAAGCGAAAGCGACGGCTTGGCTGGTCCACCTTCATCGCCACCGCAGCACACTGCATACTCGACTGCCCTTCTACTTCGGCTGGTGCGAGCGAGTGCTGCTTAACACAAAAGGGATTGAGGTGATCTGTCAGAGTCATCATCCACGCAGGTGACATAGTAGCATGGTACGAGCGTGCGTTTGTTCCCCTGATCGACACGCTTGATGGACGACTCTTCGCGAGCTAGTCGGATCAGCTGCGCAGCTCTCCATCGCTTCCCACATTCCTCCTGAAGGATCACTACGGATGGACATGAAGATTGTCGACACGATCTTTCGACCCGATGTCGTTTGATCAATCACTTGGAGGCGCAGCTGATCACATCCACGTATACGATGGGAACAAGGGGAATCAGCTTGTTCGGTTGACCCATCATGGGCACCGCAGCGCAGCCGTCATCCCTGGTGAGGGCACAATGATATACGGTGGGATATGTATAATGGTGGAACCCATCAGTAGGGTATGGAGTTGACGATCTCTTGAGGTACGAAACGTGTCACGAACGCGATCGACAAGGGGCGGGGGTTTCGATAAGTTTGACGTCTACCTTGGACGTAAACACGCAACGAACCGATTTTCGCTCGCAGTCGTTGCTCGCTTCGCCACATCTTGTGCCTGAGTGCCGAACATCTGGGTACCGTCCGATGGCCCAAGCTCATTCATGCTTACGGCTGCCTGTTGACCAAGTACGTACCGGTCGATCCCGATGTACCTCGTCGTAGTCTCCAGTGCAGCATATGGCCCATGTGGTGACTTACCAGGAACAACGAGACGCAAACAGTCAACCAGCTTGGCAAAAGGCCGTCCGGTATCATCGGTCTTTCGGGCCGAAAACCTGGTATGCCTCTCCGCACGCAGAGGAGCAACGTACCAGTGAAACGGCGCCAGGAACAAGGTGCTGGGACGAGAAGCAAAGATGCTCGTAAACATAACAGGAGTAGATGGGATTGACCGGAGAGCGTCGCTCCGCGTCTCCTGAGGGGACATTTCCCTGTTTGTTTTGTGATGCACCATTTGTGATTCCAGCGAGCTTGCTCTGGCTTTGTGATATGTGGTTGAGATGCTATTTTCCAACAATAGAACCATCAGGCTGCCTGACTCTGCTGTTCATCAATCTTGCGATGATCTGCCAGACGAAGCTCCAAGCGCTGAGCTGGTCAGCTAGCTGGTGACTGGCGCCGCGGTACGAGCGGTACGAGCTGTACGCGCGCGAGATGAAGAGGAAATGAGCCGGATTTAACCGATTCGCTGTTGGCTGTTTCCGCACTTTCAGCCTCACAAGCTTGACACCGCTCGATATGACGCAGCTCTCCCTTTGACCTCTATCCATGCACTAAGTACATCTCACGACCCCACGACACTGCTGCAGGAGGCTGTGAAAGTAGTGACGACATTGGCTGATGACCAATGTCCGTCACTTGGCACTTTGATCTGTCTACCACTGTACCCGCGTTTGCCGCACAACCCCGAATGACTACAGGTTTCCGTCCAATATAGAACGTGGATGTTAAGATCGTTCGAATGGAACCAGTTAGGCCATAAGCACACGAAGGATTGCCCAAACCAAGGCTAATGAGCCCATGCACGGTAGCCGATGTCAGCGCGGATAGCCAGTAGCGTCGAGTTTTCCTCTGCGCTGAAATCGTTGATCTGTTGATACGCTTCCACATTCGCAACGACAAGGCCCGCCCGAATCCTCGTTCATTAGTCTCCGTTATCGCGACTACGATTTCAAAATTCATCGTCTCGTCAGCGATCAGCGAGACATCGTCTATCTTGCGGAAGCACGGCACTACCTGCTCGCTGCCGGCTGACAAGGATCCGATAAAGCACAACGCCGCCCACTGCAAACGATACCTCGCCAAGACCGCCAAGAAAGCAATAGGATACCTGAGGCGAGGGCAGACTTCCTGCCGCTGGTGCTGACAGCGGGAGGTTATCTGTCAAGCGACTCTACCAAGGTCTTTGACTCTTAGACGGAGTTAGAAAAGTATGACATGGCTAGGCTCATACAGGCAATCAGCAATTCCCTTCTTACCTCGCGGGCGAGAAAGCTAGCGGAGTGCCAGCTGCTTGGTTAGCTATGCCTCTATTACAAAATGACGACGCAACGAACGGATGACGAACTTTTTATGTGGATAATTGTACATTAGCTGTATATATACTCATTGTCTATTCTTGTAGTATACTGTACATAAAATTGCATATAGAACGGACCGAGAATAATAACTGGATGCACAATGAGAGCTTTGCAACCTGTGTTCGCTATCTGATAGCATGCGATCACCCTTTCAATCGCGAGTCATTGCAAGATCATTTGCCGCCCCCAAGAGTGGCGCATCCGAAGCTATCTGCACCTTCGTTTTCTTTCATCACTCATTCTCACACTCTGCGTGCTGCCTTGACGCACGTTTGCGGCAGTCACGATGGCGCTCGTGAAAAAGGAAAGGAAACATAGCAGACCGTTGTTCATTCTCTGACACGAGCTTGAGAGACCCACAGCAAAGCTCCTCATGCAAAAAGATAAATATTTGGTTCCGAAGAACCACCTCTCTCGCTCGAGTTTGTCATCCTTATGCAGGGGCAATGCTAATCTTCTCTGTATTGTTCCAATTTTATCTTATGGCACGGGACGAACCCGGCCGACAGCAAGCAGGATCGTCGAAGCAATCGCTTTCCAAGACGGGGAGAAAGGGGATGTGGAAACGCCGAAGTTGTGGCGTGTTAGATTGAATTAGGTCGAATAAGGCGGTAGTCACCGCACCCAAGGCGCACGCGGGCGACTGCATTCGATTTGCGGAGTATGAAAAGGTACCGTGGGACAGAGCTAAGGGTGTTTTTAGGGTAACCCGACTGAAGGGACAATTGCCGGAAGGAGAGGGGACGTCTCTCTACCGTAAAGCTTATTTCTTCTCTACACTTAAGGTGATAAAAATACCTCGGTATGACCGGGCAGCCAATCTGCCATGGTGTTTTGCGGTCTCCATGCATACCTAGGTGCATAAATGTGGAGACGGAAGAGATGAGGAGAATTAGACAGAAAGAGGAGGACCGCCTCAAAAACTGCCACATTGGGCAATTCCGCCACGAGCTATTCTCAAGTGCCTCAACCGGTCCTCATGTCATTGCTGTCAATCGTCTTGTTATCTTCTACGTGGCCAGCCATCAAACCAAGTAGCACTTGGAATGCACGCTGAGATGCGTCCAAGGCAGTGATTGCTTAGACTGAGAGTATGTACAGACGCTCAACCGAAGATATTGCTGCTGTTTGATGCCCTATCAGTCGCGTGAAGCTGTCTCAGGTCACCACTTCCCATTTGATGTAAAGGAGTGCGAATGAACACAGTCGGCGAGATCGAATGCGACATCATTGAGTAGGAATTGGAATTTTGTGCGCACGTCAAATTACGCGTCCTGATTGTCTGACTTGGTGCCCAATACTCCCATCTTTTGACTTGACATGATGCGCCTGCCGTCAAACCATTGCTTTTTCACCTGTTTGAGTCGCTGCTTCACAGTAGTGGTGGCCTGGCATCGAGATAACGATTGATTGCTTGGCATCGTTTTGACCCAGCTTTTTCTTCGCCGCGGACCGTGATCTGCGAGTCTCGTCTGGAGGTCGAAGCCGGTATCATAAGGAATTTCTGGCAAGAACGTGGCCTTGTCTTCGCGCGAAATGACACCGAGAAACTCTTCGACTGCATTCTTTTTGCCTCTGGATAACTCGTAGAGCTTTTCCTCGATCTCGCAATGACCTTGCGCTTCTGACCGACGCGATTGAGCCGGCCAACAATCTGTCGCTCGTCGGCAAAAGTCCAAAGGGGATTCAGCAGGTAGATGATGTTGGCCCGGTGTAGGGTGACGCCGAGGAATGATGCTTCGGTGATGATCATTATCCGGCCCATAACGGCTGCCAATGGCGGCTGAGGCGATTTGTCCACCAACAAGTCGCTTTTTCTTCAAGCCTCATGCGAGTGCCCTCCAGCCCGCATGCACCTCATCTGGAACCAAAAAGGTAGTAGCACTAACATTCTGCTGAGACTCCCAGTGTTAGGACCGCGCTCACTCATGATATATCTTTGCCTTGCTTGGAGCCTGGTTTGCGATAGAGAGAGGAGTAGTGTCTATAATAGACGACAATATGACTTCCTTGAACAGAAGAGAGGAAAATATAGTAATATATCCTACTTATAAATGAAGAGTTATACACTTGTTTATGCCAGTCGGATATTTGTAAGCAATGTTCTTGACATCGAAACGATTTGTTGAATGTCGCGTCGCAGGCTAAGCGACTGCCGAAAACGGAGTTCCATTCACTGATCTCTTATATATATAAACGTTGCTGTCCGCTGTGACGCGAAGAGTTATGTGACAATGGTTTGGCGCGGGCTAAGTTTTGATCGCTTGACCATGTCGGCAAACATCAAGAAAACAGGCAGGAGATGAGGAACCGATTCCCCGCCATGTAACAGAGAACCAGCTCGCAAGCAAGGCGTAAATGAGCTGATAAGGATGTTGACGGATGGGCCCTGCCCATACAGAGAGTGTCGCTCCGTTATGCTGAGGGTGGCAGCCGGACATAGGCTCGAACTATGTTACACCAGCTGATTGACACAGGACGATGCAGGTCCCAAGGTCAACGTCACTGTGGGAACAATACAGAGAAGATTAGCATTGCCCCTGCATAAGGATGACAAACTCGAGCGCAGAGGCGGTGTTTCCAATCTATATATTTCTTGTTGCATGAGGAGCTTTGCTGTGAGTCTCTCAAGCTCGTGTCAGAGAATGAACAACGGTCTGCCACTATTTTTGCGCTTACGTAAATCCAGCCTGCTTAGGAAGTCTGGTAGCGTCCGGTAATATCCTTCCGGTTCAGTTCTTGTTCTTTGCTGCTGACAGCATGTTCACGCTGAAGAGGGTTGCTATTGCCTATCGTCACAAGCGTCACACATGCCTGTGCAAGCAATCGCTGGGCCGAGCAGCATCGCCTCAGCCACGCTGTCCCACTTTGTCATCTTCAATCCCACGATCCGACCTCAGCTGTCGCCTAGCGAAGACAAGGACGAGCAGGATGATCTGCGTGAAGCTGCGCAGATACTCTTCTACACCTCGCGAGAGGCCGGAGGAGTGAGTAGGGATAAGATGTTACGGCAGGTAGGACTTGCGAAGGGTCTCATGGGCTTTGCAGAGTAGGTCGAGCTTGTATCATGCGGTTGCTAATGAGTTTAGTATGTTGGCGAAAGACAATGCAAAGTATTGGTCGGTACATGCGCATCGTTCTCGCTTGATCATCTACGCGCCCGAGCCAGACTTCTACATGTACATAGTGGGTTGAATAGGGGAGATGAGGGCTGATATTAGAGCATCAACCTCTCTCACACGATCTCCGAGGGAAAGCGGGGTGATCCAGCCGTTTCCGCGCAGGGCTTGTCGGATCAGGTCTTGGTTGAGGCGCTGGCAAGGGGCTACGAGGACTTTAGAGTGAGTTCGGCCACATGACAATCGCTGAGATGTAGCTTCTTCACGGTCCACTAGCGAGTCATCTGCCTCCGACCTCGTCGTTTTCCTCCCTTCTGGACAAGTACTATACGCGATTCGCCTTGAACCTCGAATCCACCTATCTTACCGAATCACCATCGTTGACAACGTGCATGGGAGGGTTTGAAGAGTCACAACACGACATCGATGCGGCTGTTGACGTGCTGAAGGGTGATGTAGACGGTGGAGGATCGATTCTGGTGATAGGAAAGGATGGACCGCTACACGTCGATACGGCGGTATCGGACCACCCGATGATACGATACCTGGTGCAACTGGTACAAAGCTCGTTACCTCCTCAGGTGCCAGTTGAGCCGCAAACACCCACTCGTGATCCGCGGTCGACCCTGGGTCTGGGTATGAACTTTGGCCTGGGGAGACGGAAAGAGAAAGATGAGTCGAGAAAATCTAGCTGGGCGACTTTAGGTGGTTGGGTGCCTGATATAAGACGAAGTTCGACGCCGTCTATCGCTCCGGCTGGGACTGCACAGGCAGCAGGTCAGGATTCGCCTGGCTCAGCGAGTGAGACTGAGAACAGAGAGAAGACAAAGTGGACTTTTGGTCTTGGCGGGCTTGGAGAAGCGGTAGGAAGCGTAGGCACGGTATTAGGGCTGGGCGGGGCCGTAAAGGAACCGACAAGCGGTATCGTACCGAAGGAGGACGCCCTGTCGACTTCAACACGCCCCGCTTCTCATGTACAGGAAGAGAGTGTGATGGACCACCACGTTGAGCAGACACCGATCTCTTTGCCAGAGCTGGAAGATGCCGTGGAGCCCGATACAGATCTCGGTTGGGAGAGCAAGACTGTGTGGGTGAAAGAAGCAGATAGCGCGGAATATGTGCCACGTCGCCTGCAATGGATCATCGTGAGTGCTGGTCTGTCAGCAGCAAGCTGAAGTCTGATACGTAGCGGGATACGATACTTGTCGCTGTACTTGAGCCGACTGACTTGGCGAAGTACGAGCCGCCGCCTCCAGCACCAATTCTGGCTTTCTTCAGTAAAATCGCCTCACTCGGTGCTATCTATACGAAAACGCCAAATACATCTTCAAATCTCCACGTTTATGCCGCTAGCGACGATGTGCTCGAGAAGCATGGGGATATAGATATTGCATCGGAACAAAACCTCGTCGAGCTACGGGACAAATTGTCACAGTACGTTTAGCGTTGCATGTCGATATGAATGGGCTAACCACTCGATGGCAGAAATACTACTATATCAGAGATATACGCTCGTACCGCCGCGTCACGCTATATCGTCGCTAAGCGATCAGCAGAACAAGAGCTGTACATGTTGGTCGAGCGCAAAGACGCGAGTTTGACTGATGCCGAGCGTGAGTCTGCTTTATGGTGTTGGGGTCAGTTCGCTGATAAGAGTTGCAGAGGCTGTAAGGGGCTTTTCCAGAGCACATCCAGAGTTTGCGTAGCATCGATGTACATAGATTCTTGCACACCTGATGCACAATGTATACCGTTTACAGACTTCTCGTGTGGGTGATGTTTGCTCATGACGAGTCAGCCACCTCACTTGTTGTGCCAAAGTAGGGTTTTGAGACTCGTCCACGCCTCCGAGTCGTGATACAGATACCCTACAAATTGATTAGCTGGAGCTGTATCGAAACATGCGCTCGACTCACTCATACTATTACTCATTCCTGGCTGTACCCTCTCTCCCCGATGTCTGAACATGTACATGACGCCGGCCCAACTTAGCGCCGCGACGATCGCGAAAGGCAGTTGAGCCGGAGGGATTGGTTTCGGATTAGCTTGAGGGGATGTGAGGGGTGGTAAAGGGTGTGAAAGGGGTTGTATGGGTGTTCGTGGAGGGGCGGAATTGGAGTAAAGGCGAGGTAAGAAAGAGAGGATGACTCGGGACATGACGTAGAGCACTATCTGCTCATTGATCTGCTCTTGCGTCAATGACCTATATACCATGTCTATGACGTGGAAGGCACTCACAGGAGTCCGCTCGCCAAACACCCACCACCCTCCTAGACCGCCAGCGACAAATGTGTCCAAATCGCGTTCCTTGCCCCCGTTTAAACGCTTTTGCAACAGCAATAACACTTTGTAGATGGTGACGAATTTGCCCAGATTGACAGCGTGGTTCCGCGTCGCGGTGAATATGCCCTTGATCTTTGCTGGCCACCTACAGTCGTTCTCACGCGTCAGCTCTCCAATCATCGCCGTTGAGAGAGAGACATACGGTTTATGTGAAAAGAGCAGCGTCATGACTAGCGCATGGGGAAAGCCTGGATCAGAAGTCAGCGATAGCCACGAGTCGTCACAACGTAATACACTTACGAATCTTTACACCGTATACTAGTCCATTGCGAAGACCCTTCAGGATCGCAAGGAGGTCGTGATTTGCCGGGCTGCGACAGATGAGCTTGGAGCATACACACAAGTAGTTTAAGACCTACTCCAGGAGAAATCGCTGTACGGCCGACATATTGGAGAATTTTGAAGATATCAGCAGTCAAGAGATCCTGTATCCCGTTGCAATTCTCGAAGCCTAGCGAGTCTACCGATCGCCCTTTAAGTAGAATGACAATCGAGTGCAAGGGGTGCAAAGAAGTAACGGAGTGAATAACTTCGCTTTCGTTCAGTGAGTACAGAGATTGCTGTTTTCCTAGTGCGCCGGTAATGCAAATCTCCCATTGCCGATCACTGCTCATTGCTCACTGTCCACCACAACTGCAAAAGCATGCTCGATCTGCCGTTATTGCTATCTTCAGACGCCGCCACTAGCTTCACTGAGCAAGCCGAATACAAGACCAAGCCAGTGTCATACCTTTATACACTCTTGACAGGAGCGGCGCGTCCATCGGCGCCGGAGTTGTCATTGTCAAAGTGTTGATCGGTGTTTCAGGCACGGCGAGCAAGAATTTTGGTGCACCTCTTCATGAAAACAACAACAAACGAGCATAACTTTACATCCTTTGCCCCGTCTGTGTTGTTTCACGAGTACACCCTCACCCATGTCTGACATCAAAGCGGTGCGAAAGTACGCAGCCCAGCACGATCTTTTCAATCGCCTACATTCGATAGCAGCGGATGAGCGGTTTGTACGTATCGTAGCTGGGGAATGGTACGACGGTCGATTCGAGGTTGTTGGTGAGTTACTATACTCTACGTTCCTGTGCTATGGAAAGGCAGCTCATGTCAGCAGCCAATCAGCGATGTGGTAACTGGTATTGTGATCCGTCTGTAAGCTTCGTCGACGCTACACACCTTCGTAGCGATTGCTAAGCTCCAGCAGACCAGTTCCAAGACCTATGCGTATTTCAAATCCACCGACGGGCATATGTCGGTAAGCCATGTCAGAGCACAAGTAACAATAGTTGCTGAAGCAAAATTAGCACTGGGACTTCAGTTTACGTCGATCAAATCTCGCCTTGGCTAGCTATGCCGAGCAGCGCGGCGGGTGAGTCGTCATTCGAAGTACTGATCGCAAGTCAGCTCAACAAAGAGCTCAGGTTGATACTCGTCGATTCGACACGGCGAGGGAAACGGATGCCCGATGGACTGTCGAAGACAGTACCTATATGGTGAGTCGACCACGTATTATGTGTACTGAAGCCTAGGTGTGCTGTGATCAATCTGGCCGTTGCGATGCGCTACTCCCCTCAAGAAGAATGGGATACGACATTATATCTCTCCCCACAGATCGTGCCGGCAACAGAGCGATCACAGATCGAGTCTCGACTGCAAGCATGGGCTGAGGCACTCGAGGTATGTTATCAATACACGAAAGACGTTGACAATAGCGTTCCAAACTATCACTTCCTGAATTGCGTAAACCCCTTCGTCCATTCTTCATCCACCCGTCAACCTCTTTCGCGCCAGAAATCCCGCCGAATCCACATTTTACACCTATCATATGCTTGTCCGCCTCGCGATGGGTCAATTATGGAGCAGATGAGCTTCCCTCTGTCACTCGACTAGGTGCGGGTCGGACAGTCGGGTTCGAGTACATTCCTGGGGGAGGAGACGATGACGAGCTCTGGGCACGGGTGGGTCAAACCTTATATATTTCCATGCTAAAGTGATCTCAGTGCTTGACACCTGCAATATTCCACGCGAACAAATTAGAGCTACTGTCGACAGAACGTGATGATCTTCCAGATTTGGTAGACCAGCTCGTCCAAGCTCCTTCTGGCCCGTCCCTACAGTCTACCTCCGGCTCAGTCCTGGTAGGTGTTCCATCGCCGTCATCCCGGCTTGCTTTGGATATTGGTCCCCCCACCACCTTGACTATGCCATGGAGTCACACGGCGCAAGACCCACTCTACATTGAAGCAGTGGAAGTAGACAAATATCCCAAGAATACACCTTTCCTTATTCAGTCACCATCCGGCGCTATCTTGGCGGTGCCATCGCCGAAATCGGATGGTAAATCATACGTAACAGCCCTCTATCAGCTGGTGCACTTCGTGAAGTCCAAATCCGACAGAATGGTCGTCTTACGACCCGGCATCCCTGACGGTTTAAAAGCGATTCTTGCGACCCGAACGGCCACCGTTCCCGCAACATTGATCGCCAACGACAATCCGTCAGCAGTCGATTCGCGCAAGCTCATTATCCCTCTCGTTCTTGCCCTTTCTTGCTCGATGCCAGACATGACGGGGTGGCCCAGATACGACACAGGAATGAACAAGGACATGGTCGCGAAAGTGCTGCACTCTCTCGTGGCTTTCTGGCCCGACGGCAATCCACCTCGAGCTGCGCTGAAACGTGTCAACGAGTGTCTTATGAGTGACCGGCGGCCTGGGTGATACACACGTTTTGCATGCAATGGCTATACAGCGGTGGGTTGGGGCTGGTGCGTGCACCGGCCTGTACCATCGCCAGTCATGACACCCATAGTGTCCACACTAGGCATATCAGCTTCAAGTCACTCTATTGTCACTATCTACTCCTTCATCGGTATGAGCCCGTGCCTCCTCTCGTTAAGGCTCAGCCACTATAGTGCCTGAGGCAAGTCAAAGCTGAACTGTGATGGCAATGTATGGAGTGCAGGAGGTGACAGGTAGTCCCAAAATACTCGTCGCCAAGCATGTCGCCGGGCTAAAGCCGCAAAAGCGAGCAAATATGCTGCATTGGACGTGCTTTATACAACGCACCGGTTTTGGCAATATGATGTATATGATAGTTAGATTCAGCCTTGAGCCAGGTGACATCGGGGTACTCACCTGAACCGAAAGCTTAATTGTAAACTGGAGTCCACCCTAACTTTCAGCCATTTCAGCCAACTACTGTCAACTGCCTCATGCACTTGTAATCTTTGACGACGATTTATGCATATTCGATCCACGGCGTTGCGACGGCGTTGCAAGGTTGCCATGTTATTCCTAGTTGCTTCTTTCGGCTGACAGGTGAGTGTTTGTTCCTATTTTCCGAGATCAGGTGGTGCGAGGGCGTAACTCTTTCAACGTGAGCACCGTAAGGAAAAGGCTCATCAAAGTAACTTTCAGCAGTACAGAAATGCCAAGAGCCAGAGCTCAAGGCTCGACACTCAAGACGGTCATGTTTGGTGTTGGCGCCGCATAACGTGTCGAGTAAAAGCTTTTCATTTAGATACCCATGATAGATGCCTGTGTTACCACCATCACTTCACTGTCCGTAATTCACGTTCTCGACAATCACAGACGTGTAGCAATCCATTTCAGTGCGATAGTCGCCAAGGCACAATTCACGCAGTGTCGCTTGAACGTTCGCTCGATACCCAACTTCTTAAACGACCGTACGACAGCCCAGCGATATCGCTGCGGGGCGACGACGAGAGCTGCACTGAAATGGCTCGACTGCTCTTCTATATCGTGATATTGGTCGCCGCGATGTTAACGCTAGCTCAAGCTCAGCCCGCTTTCGCACATGGGTTCTTCGGCGGACAGGAAGATCAGAGTCTAGAGCAGAAACGGGAGATGGAGAGATTATCAAATGGACAAAGAATGTCCAGAGGGTTACCCCCAAATCCACCCAAAAGGCATTGGGATCAGACTCGTGAGTTTGGTCATTGCTTGATTCAAGAGGCGACGAAGCTGAATAAATGACGTTGGTCATGTAGTCGAAGCAAGAGCGGAGCCGTCTGCTATCAAGCGAGACGCATCGGGTTTATAAGTCGACAGGAACACTTTGTCTGCTCTTCCAACCGATAGATAGATAGATAGATAGATAGATGGAAGAAGGGTATGTCGAAAGTCATTGAGAGATTATAAAGGAGAGAGTAGAAAAGCTGACATCCTCCTAGTCCTTTCAGGTAGACGGCGTATCTTCACAAATAAACATCAGGACATGTCCGAAAGGTCGTCGCGGAAGAACGAGAGTTGTTTGATTGTAGCATATCACCTTATACACATATACTTTGCATGAAGAATGTTGGGATTGGAACAGATCTCGACATCCGTTGTCGCACCAACGTGGTTCCTGTTGACGGGGCATATCAGAAGAAAACACTAATTCTGTTACGGTACGGTTATGATTATGGTTATAAAGGCGGTAGTCACCTTGTCAACACACGGGTGTCGAAGGCACGATCCGCGGTCGCTCCAATGGACATAAGCACGAACTTACGAATGTAAAAGCACAAGAGCATACAGCAAGGCGGGCAATGTATCTTGTTAATGGGATGTGCTCATGTTCTGGTACCGAATAGTAGACCACGGTTTTTGTGGCACAACCTTGTTTGTGTTTGTTGACAGCGAGAGCAACGCCCTTGTTCGGTATCTTGTTCCGTGTTGATCTCGCCTACGGTAGCAGCTCGTGTATCTATAAGTGAGATAGAATCCCTACGCATCTCATTCCACTTTCCCACCCACTAAGCGAGCTCGTCCGAACCTCTACTTGTCTCCTCTTGAGCTACATCATTCTTTAAAGCATTACCATGCCCAGTATCGCTTTCTACCTCTTCGCCCTCATGGCCATCTTCTTCATCCTCGCCACCGCTGCTCCTACCTCTGCTGCAGACGTGGCAGCTACCCGCGTTAGGAGGTCAGACAAGTTCTCGAACGCCGAGAGGATCAAGCGTGGTCTACCCCTCAACAGCCCCAAAAGGCTCTATGATTCCCGTAAGTCGCGTCCCAACTATTACCGCCAGTCGTAACGTCACTCAAAAGTCCACCATTCATCATGATAGGGGTTCAGCATGTGCCTCGCGCCTCCGCTGTATAAGAATTGCGTCTGGTGTTACTGGGACGAAGCAGAAGTTTCGGCTTCATCAGGTGCTCAGAACTTCATCGTTCTCTTCCACGGTCACGTTTTGGGATTATTTGATGGTTAAGATGTATTCCTTCTCTGCGTGTCAAAGACAACTATGCATCGCAGTATGACGCAATATCCCTACAGCAGCATATACTATCTCTCCTCATTTGCAAGAGAGTATATCGCCGCAGGACCTTTAGCATTATAATCCACTTTGGTAACACAGTGCTTCCCAGACATGTCCGTAAAGGCCACCTAGAACGATGTCAGTATCGAAATCTCTGATACATTATACAAACTTACCTTTGCTACCATGGAACCACCCAAGAAAGGTGCCAGATCCCCCGTGGATTTCTTGAAATTTGCAAAGTATTCTGGGATAGTGAGCAGTCGTGCTTTGCCCGGCTGACAATCAGAGGGTAAATCTGACGACGACAGGAGATATGGCGAGAGATAAGTGACCAGCGCCGGCGCGATGGCTGCAGACCATTTTAGTATTACATTGCGTTTGGAAACCCAACGACAACGCTCACATTTGATCTTTGCCAATTCACCAACAACGCCGATGCCATCCCACAAGAGCAATCTCTCTCCTCCACTCAAGCCAGCGCTTTCCACTGCTCGTCCAACACCTTCCCAGACGCTCTCTGCACCTGCTTCCCGCCCCTTGAACAGCGGTTCGCACAATCGATGTCGGACAGCGCCTAACTGGATTTCCTTCCCTGGTAAAGAGGGGATATTGATGACAATCATATCGGCAGCAATCTCCGCAGCGGTGGTTGCTGCAGCAGCTTTTGCGGCCGCTGCTTGGATTTGCGCTTGTTGCTTCTTGGATTTGTGCGAGTGCGCAGCTGCTGGTGGCGCGTTATCTTCAACAAGTCTGGACGTCATGTTAGCGAGATCCAGCGAGAGAGGAATAGAAACACAAACTTTTTCGCAACGTCAAACCCGTCATCCTCCTTGTTCTGCGTCGTGCCAGCGACTACAGCACTAGCGCCAGTCTTGACGAACGGGACTTCAACGTCGTCACCCGTACATTCGTTCCATACCACTTGTGCGACTTCTTTCACCAACCGCCGTTTCTCTTGATCCTCAAGCGTTTCTTTCCCAGAAGCCAATTTCAACTCTCTGTCTAACCCTGCATCGTTAAGCAATAATTGCTCAAACCACTCTTCGCAGTCTTCTCCGCCTACTTGAACTGTCACTGAAGCTTCCCACCGGACTACCGAGTCGATAATGACGAAAACGGATGTTTCTGTCTGACCGAGATTGATGATCAAACCCGTTGTCGCACCAAGAGCATATATCGATGCGAGCGGTAAAGAGAGCATTGAGAAAGCCGGGACATTGAGAGACTCAAAAGCGAGCTGAGAGTATGCCGCTTGTATCGAAAGAGGTAGTGAAGGCGGTGATGCTGGCGGTACCAGCAGAAGGGAGGACGTGTTTGTAGGGATCTTCAAGCCGAGCAGAGTATACAAATGTGATCTGGCAGATTATCAGCTACGCTCGCGCCAATGTATGCAGCTTGTCTCACAGGACAAACTCTCTCCCATCCCAGTCGTCTACAGCTTTCGTATGCCTGAAAGGCCATCGTACGTCGAACTTGTCCTCCCAGCCAACCTCTTTTTGAGCATTGACGAGGTCTTCGCCTACCAGCCAACCGCTTCGGCTCTCTGGCGCTTGCGCGTGTTCCCCATCCATCGCTACATCTCCATTGGTCTCTGCGCTCTTGCTAGATGAGGCGTGTGGGGCCGCATAGCACGCTCGAAGGGTCTGTCAGGAATACAGGATCAGCGCGTACAGCTTTACAGAGCATAAAGCACGCTTCACCTACCACACTCGGTAAAGTGAGCAGCTCGCTCAAACCGTGCACTGCTCGAATGACCTCGGTATCACAGTACACGACTGTGGGTTGCGTATCTCTTATTCCGTACGACATGTTGAAAGATTGGTATGAGACGTGTAATGAACAAGGACGAGAAGATCAACATGAGTTGGTCTGGTACATTGGGACGTGTTTTGAGTATGTATGTAATTTAGGCTCGCCGGGATAACACCAATGAGTGAGACTAATAGGCGCGTCGGGGTAGATCCGGTTATCAAGATAGTCGACTATTTGTAAAATGAGATTATGACTTTTGCGTTGTACAATCCTACTGTACCTTTCGATAAATTCACTCGGGGAGATGTACCTCACAGCCCCTCCAGCTCTTGGGGATACGATCCGCTTCGAGATCTATTACGGTGTATCGTCTCCGTGGGCGCTGCTTGGAGCTCCCGAGGCTGAGCGGATAGCGCGAGAGAATGGGTTGACAATCCATCTCAAGCCTATGACCGTGGTAGAGGAGAATGGCGGTATACGGGTGTGTAATCTCACATTAATTAATGTCTTACTGTACAGGAGCTGATAGAATGATATAGTTGAAGACGCGACATCCTGCTCGACAAGCATATCATGCACTAGACCTTGCACGAACAGCGAAATCGCTTGGAGTCGACGTAAAACCAACACCCAAATTCTACCCTCCTCCACCTCGGGGCATCGAGCTCGCAGGACAAGCTATTATCCGTATCCAAACCCACTTTGGTGTTGGCTCACCTGAAGCGCTGCAATTCAGCTATAATATCCAGAGATGTATTTGGATAACGGAAGACGGCGATTATTGCTCTGTCGATGTATTACAGCGCTCAGCGGCAGAGTCTGGTATACCCCAAAATGTAATTCAGGAGACGATCGTCGATAAGCGAGACGACGAGAGTGATCCGGGCGTTAAGGGATGGAGGAAGAATCATGAGGAAGCTGTCGAGCTAGGTACGTCTCCTCGTTCAATAACAATTGACAATCCGCTGATCAGCTGCTGTAGGTATCTTCGGTACACCCAACTACGTCGTCAATGGCGAGATCTTCTGGGGCCAAGATAGACTGCACATGGCAGAAGCGAGAATAAAAGAGCTCGTGGCTGCGGGTGCTGTTCCTATCACGTATTAACAGGATCGTCAACGTGACATCTATACTGCCACCAAGGCACAACATAGAGCAATAGATGCATTATTGATATTACATCCGGAGTGTTGCTCGTAAGGCGATTTTTGCCCTATAACGACTCGTCGCCGGCATAACGGACGTCTGCCTCTGTTTCGAGCCACTCCATCCAGCTTTTGAGATACTTGCTGCCTTTAGCAACAGTTGTGGAATCGCCCACAACGCACTGTAGCGTATATCAGCACCGTCTATATTGGCGATTCAGAACTCACAAGCTGCCGCTTGGCACGGGTCATAGCGACATTTAATCGTCTGTACTCGCCCAGGAAACCGACTTCGCCCGTCGCATTGGATCGGACCAATGACAAGATGATAGCCTATACGCAAGTTTAAGCGCTGTGGCATAGCGCCAAGCAGAAATGAACAGCAGAAAAGGCTTACCTCTCGCTCTTGGCCTTGAAGTCCGTCAACACTGCCTATGGTCATATCCGGATACTCCTCGTGCAATATCGAAGAAATGAGAGATACTTGAGCTTGATACGGAGTAACGATTCCAATATCAGCTGGAGGGACTCCAAGCGCGACCTGTCCAAACATCAGTCTCTCAGCTTAGCCAGAAGAAATACTTTTCCTGACGTACCAGCTTTCTAGCCCATTTAGCGACGACCACAGCCTCGTTCTCATTACTCTTGCTTCCCTCGCCAAGCGCACCTTTGCCTGCACTTTCGCCATCGCTCTCTGTCCGCTCGTAAAATTCGCAACCAGCTGTATCGAAGAAAACCACTGTTGGCTCAAGTACATCTTTGGCTTCTTCGCTCGTCGAGTCTTCCACACTTGGTAGATCCAGAAGAGTCCGCTTGGCTACCGATAAGTCGGATATGAGTGCCGATTCGTACAACGTTTCCGATGGGAATGAAGCTATCTGCTCATTCATCCGGTATTGGACTTGCAAGACACGTTTGATGCCTGCGCCATATATCCTCTCTAAGCGCTCGAATAAGGTTGTCTCCAGTGTACGAGGTGGGCGTAGCGACGATGACCTATCTTCAATGTCGAGACCGTTCAATACGCCTGATATCTCTTTCTCACTCGGTGCAGCGGTAACTTTTGCCGCCTTGTCCTCTTTGCTCATAATGGTAGGTGGCAGCTATGAGTCAAGTCGTCAGCCACAGCTGCCTTGTTAATGGACTATGATATACCTGCTGAGGGTCGCCGGCTAGGATCAACTTCTTCGACTTCAATATCGGCACCCAACAAACCGCTTCAACAGCTTGTGTAGCTTCGTCAATGATACAGACATCGAATATGAGATTGTTCAGCTGCCTAGAACCGGCGCTGTGGCACGTTGCAAGAACGACCTGAGCAGTGGTTTCAGCACGATCGTTTCTGACCAATTGGATGGAACTCACTTGTGCACCGTTGACTACGGTAGTGACAACTTTGCCTTCTCGCTGACGGTACCTGGAAGTATGGTCAGTCATAACTTCAAGGTCGTCGTACTCACTCCTTGCGCAACTCTCTGACTTCACCCCACTTTTTCCCCCTCTCTTTCCCTTTCACAGCGCCTTTCTCGCCCCTCTTCTTGCCCAGATCACCTAGATGCCCTTGAAGTTCTTTCCCAACGTCTTTCAACAATTCCCCTTCCTCGCCATTCGCCGCGCGCCAATCGAGCGTTTCTTTCACTAAATCACGATGGACTCTTGTGGGATGTCCTATACGTAGTATCGAGTTTCGGGGAAGTAGCGAAGAGTATGGCGATAGTTGCGCAAGTGCGTGTAAACGTAAGAGCAGGTTGTCTAAAGCCAAGTTTGAGGGCGTCGCTATGAGTATTCTTGGTGGGAACGTTGTTGAAGATGACGCTGGGCGAGATAAGAGTTGGAACACAAGCTCAATGAGCGTATGTGTTTTACCAGTCTGGTTTCCGTGTCAGCGTGGTTTTGTGTAATGACGAGAGAAGACGTACACCTGGCGGACCATGGATACACGCTATCGTCTCCGCCGTTAGACAGAAACGAATAGCTTCTTTCTGACTATCATTCAAGTTTTGGTCGTACCACTGTAAATCATCCGCAGGGAAATCATCGGGCAGTTCCATTTTAGCCTGGGGAACAGCTTTGGCCCATGTCGGCAGTTGTATGCTGAGCAGAGAGTTTACTAGAGGAAAGTTGAAAGCGTTAGGAGTCGGTGCGCCGTCTTGGGGCAAGATCAACCGTTGCAAGTGCGCCAAAGCCCTGTCCATTCGATCAAAAGTCACCGAGTTGGCGAGCTTCAATCTGTACCATTTCCTTAAGCCAAGGTCACCATGCAAGTATACCTGTAGCTCACAGTCTGAGCCTTTCGGGCAAGTCGATCTCTTTATTCCCGTCGACAGCAACGACGAGCTTCTCCTGTCCTACGCGATACACCACGCCTTCGACCGCACTATCATCCTCGCCCTCTTTCTTCTTCCCTTTACTCTTGGTAGATCCAGAAGAAGTGACGTGCGCTTCTATCCGTACTGTATCGCCATTTCTGAATGTGTGCGGCGGTAGAGCAGGAGAAGTATGGTACGCCAACGGCCGGTGTAGCTCGATCAAGCTGCGCAAGCACGTTCAGCATACATCATACTGTCGTCTCCAGTCAAAGACGGAGAACAGAGCCGAACTCACTTCTTTCCACCAAGACCTACACTGAGGCTAGATACGCCCAATCCACCCAAAGCCAATCCCCTTTGTTCCAATAGTCGAGGCGAGCAATTGGAATTCAGTAATCTAGTTTGCTCTTCTTCAGCTTTCCGTTCTAGCTCGAGCAAGTACTGATGTCGAGTAATGAACGCTTCTAGCACCGAGCGCGAAGGCGGTGCGGGGCGCAGTAACTCGGCAGTCATCTCTCCTAAAATCCCAGGCTTCTGTATGCATGGAAAGCAAAAGGCAATCGATGAACACAAATGTTGAAATGCGAGTACAGGTCAAAAACAGTTACGTCATCACTTTTGGTCTCTCATACCCATACATCGAGGGCAAAACGTTCAGACTCGCTACTCGGACTCAATGTTCTGGTCTGACTGGTGAAGTCGACTCGTCGAGCTCAGCTCGGAGACGGTGCTTGGCCCAATGCGTATGAATCCGTTGCATTATAATATCTATTCGACTGCCTCATCCGTCTTTGCTCCTTGCATCTCGCTCTCTCCCTGCCCATCCCTACTTGCCTCTTCGCCTAGGACTTTAGTCTCTCCCCATGAGACGGACCGTTTCTTCTTCACGCGTTGTTTGCCAGTAGGTGGGAATGGACCATCTTGAGGTTGGGGAGACGAAGTAGGAGAAGTCGCACTAGTTCGGCGAGTTGTTGATGGCGCCGCGAGACTACTTCCTCTCTGACCTTGTGTCGAGCTACTCTCGCCTATTCTCGATTCTTCATCGCCTGCTGCTTCAGTATCCACCTCTTCTTCCAATTTCCTAATCTCCTCATCCAGATCCACCTCCCTGTTCATAGCTAGCTCGTACCCTTCCCCACCGGGCTGCTTGTTCCACTGGATCTGATCGACATCCTTGAACGTCTCCGGCATAGTCAAGTAGAAAACTAGCACGCTCAAACACGCGCCTCCCGTGAGGTCGATTAAGTAGTGGTGAGACAAGTACATTGTCGCCCACCATAGTACGCTCACGTAGCCCCAGTAGATCGGCTTGAACGCAGGGAAGAAGTGCGAAAGAAACAATGCTTCCATCACCGCACAGCCAGAATGAAGCGATGGGAACGCTCCGAACACCAGAGGTGCCGCGCCAAAAGTATTGGCGTAACCTGAAGAGTGGAAAACGCGGTCGATGCGGAGTAACCCGCCAGGTGAGCCGGGCATCGCGTAGTTTGCCGGAGTCAAACCGTGAATGATCTCGTACCCTGGATGGATAGCAGTGAACGTCAGCGAGCTGCACAATAGACTAAGTGCGCGACTTACAAGGCGCGGCGCAGGGGAGTAGGAGCTGAGTGACGACACCAAGGAGGTTCATCCAGCCAAAGGCTTTACCCCAGTACTGCACACTGCCTCTTGGACCAAGTACCCAGAGGATGAAGGCAACGATGAAGGGGATAGCAAAGTGCATGACGCCATAAGGGAGCCAAGCGACGACGTCAAGAAGAGCGTTGGTATACCTCGTTTGCAAGTCGGAGATATTTGCGCCGTACAATACCGACTCGAGGGCTGGTAAGAGGGCGACGTGGATCTCGGGTCTTGTTGAAGAAGGGATGAATCTTGCGCAGAAAAAAGTGATGAGCCAGGCGAAAACCGGGGTCGCGGGAAGGACGAATTGGCTCGTCATAGGAACAAGCATCGCGAGGGTGTACGCTAGCGGTATACCCAATTTGATGGGGAACGGAGGCGTCGTCATGATGTATAAGCAGTACACCGCGCATACCGACATAAAGCCCAGAGGCAGAGAGTTGGCTAGTGTGAACTGATGTTTTTGTAATTTGGCCAGATTGACTCGCGGGTCTCGCGAGAGGTCTAACCGCTGTATCGCAGCAGTCAGAGCGAGCAAGAACGGCGTGAGCAAAGCCGACGGCGAAGTCGTATTAGGCAAAGAGGTCGGGAGTCCCGGTATTGATAAGAGCCGGAACGCCCGCAGGAGCGGTGAGAAGATCATACGCGGTACAGAGGCCGACGGCATCTTACCAAGCGCAGAACGGGGGTGGTGCTAGAAGCAGAAGATCTTCTATCCGCGCCGAAGATTGTGCAGCCGAAAGCGCAGTGTATCTGTTGAACTCCACTGGCAGCGTGTATATCCGCAGTAATCAAGCCGTATCAAGAGCGAATCAGACGAATGTTGTTATATGTGAATCAACAAGGTCTTTCACAGAAATCGTTGCGCTAACGTGCATTGTCAATAGTCAACAAGTCAATATTCGACGGGATCAAATGCTCAATGACACAAGATATGTGGCACATGACCAAATGACAGCATGCAGTGGTGACTACCCACCAAACCATACTGGCTGTCAGGTATGCAGCAGTAGAAAAGTCAATGATACATGCAATGACTGTGCATCTTCTTTCATTCTACTTGTACCTTTCCGTTATGCACCAAAGCAACAAACTACAGCTTTGCCCCGTGACCTTGCTTTCGCTCGGGTGAGGCTGCCTCAAGTCAATCCTTGCCCAAAACCTCCTTGATGCCCTTAATAACTTTTTCGAGATCACCACGCTGCCTGTCCACGGCGGTCACGCCCATGTGCCCAATACGGAAGTATTCCGTGGCGATAGCCTTGTGCAAACCCGCGGCAACCACGATGTCTCGTCTGAAAGAGAAAAGTCGAAGATGAATTTAGCGTGCGACGGATAGATATCTACACGAATGGTACTCACTCGACGAGCTTGGGCAAGACGTCAGGCGCAGTGACACCCTTGGGGAACTTGACAGCGGTCATTCCGTTGGCGGCGATATCCCTGGTCTTAGGAACGAAGCCAAGACCCATCTCCGCCAAACTGTCCTTAACAAACTTGCTAGCTGCCTTGTGAGCCTCAAAACGCTCAGTCATGGGCTTGGAAGTGATAGCTTTCAGTGCAACGTTGAGGGCGTAGATGAGCTGGACGGGGGCTGTACGTAGAGAAAATGGTCAGAATGGTCTCTCTCCTGCCAGTGTGCAGACCAACTCACGAGTCGCAAAGTACGATGGCTTGCCAGCTTCGTATGCCTGCATAATAGGCAACCACCTCTTCCACGAGATGTAAAAGGCGTGAACGGGCGTCTTCCTGTTCTCAAGGGTCTGTCGAGTATACAGGAATCAGCCTTGATGCGATGTTCAGTGAAGGATTGGGGACATACCTGGACCGCGCGCTTGCTGGCGAGGACGACGCTGAGACCTGGAGGTGCGCCAATACCCTTTTGCGTAGCGGAGACAACCACGTCAAGTCCCCATTCGTCAAACTTGATTTCTTCCGAAGCGACCGAGCAGACTGCGTCAAGGACGATGAGTGAGTCGGGCGAGTGTTTCTTGATCAAAGAAGCGATGTGTGCCGCAGGGGAAAGGACTCCGGTGGACGTATCAACGTGAGTAATGGTGACTACCTTAGGCTTCGATGCGAGCGCGGAGACGATAGCATCGTCGCTGTGTGCTGGGTCAGCATTCAGACTAGTCGTGATCATTGATATATTGCTCACCTGGGCACGCCACCGACGTCGGCCTTGACTTGAGTGACTTTGGCGCCGTATGCTTCGAGCCTGGAGAGGTGTCAGCGATTTGATTGGATCGTGCAGAAGCATGCCGAGTGTTCAAGGGGTTACAGAGGTGTCTTGTGAAGTGAAAGGAATTGTAGAGCCGCGACTCACGCCTCGGCAAAACTATCTCCAAAGTAACCCGTATTCAAAACCAAAGCCTCGTCCCCGGTCTCGATCAAATTAGCGCCAACCGCGTCCCAGCCCAACGTTCCACTTCCCGCGACCAAGAATGGCTGACTTCCACTCTCTTTTGTAGAGTAGAGAACATCTCTGAGTAGCCGGAGACATTCGCCGAAGACAGGGATGAAGGCGGGCGAAGTGTGCGCTGTGCCTGGAGTAGCGTTGGCCAGCAGTACCGAGTCGGCGAACTCGATCGGTCCCGGAATGCTAAGCTTGCGCATCAGACTACTTGTCACCAAATGCAGGAAGGCTGGGGAAAGACTCACACAAGGAGCTTGTGGTCGGCTTGGTGGAATTCTGACATGGCTCTAAACTTGATCCAATTAGGTCGAAGGGATACCGGGGCGATAGAAGCTAAAAGCGCGTTTGTTCTTGCTATGCGTGGTAGTTTACTGATGGTGCAGAGGCGATGGCTCATTCCTCGGTCAAATAGATTATTGTATAGTAGAGTAAACAGAAGAATGACTAGACGAAATGCAGATGGCTATATGTGACTTTTCATCCGGTGTATGTCATCCTCGCTCTCCGCCGTTCAAAGATCGGACCACCGCTCTCCGGCCTGACCGGAAATCATTTCCGCAAACTACCAAACCACTTTGTCATTTTTACTGTCATTATGTATACATGTATCTCAAGGCGCATGTATTATAAACCGATATAAACAATTTAATAGAATATACTTTACGAAGCGTGTATATTGCACGATGCTAGCGACCACTCTCAAGGTCTTGTCCATCAAAATCGCTACATCTTCCCTCCTTATACAAACCACGCTCAGATAGTCTTGGCGAACGCGATGAAGCCCGACAAACCTCTGAACGTTCCCTTCGCGGTAGCACCATAATCTTCCAACGTACGACCATCTTTGTCCCTCCAAGTTCCGTCAGTGTCGACGAGACCGTATTGCATGGTGTTCTGATTCGAGAGAAGAGTTTCCATCATCTCGCCGACAATTTGCTGGTTCGTTGCAAGCAAGTTAGCTGGTGCTCATTGCTATTTTGGTCTTTGGTGACCAAAGACATTCGCAAACTCACCTTTGAGTCTATCATCACATTGACTTCCTGCGAGTGGAACCACGATTGACTGTCTGTCATGTGCAGTTTGTCAACACATACATCTAAACAGCTGTATCACTTCAACTCACCTTGGTTCCCATTCCCGATGATTAAAACCTCATCGTCATACGCCGCAAACTTGATATGACAATTACGTTGCTTCTTCACCGCGTTTAACGGTCGGACCTGATCTTTTCCTGTATACCAATACACTTTGAGGTACTGTTCTTTCTTGTCCGCTCGTAAGATCTTGTACAATCGATCGACCACTTCTTCGTTGGTTCCACCCTGGAAAGGGATGGATTCGCCTTTATCGTTGAAGCCCAGGTCGACCAGGAGCACCACTTCCACGCCCCTTCGACAAGTCTGCTTGATAGCGCGGACTATAGGTCGCGCATTGAGCGTAGGCGTTTGAATAAACACCTTTTTCTTAGCGTAGCGAAAACCTGCCAGCCAAGCGGCGTTCTGGGGATTTCGGATATCATGATGTCCAGGGAATCCATGAGGCTTGCGACAACACATGGCGATAGGGAACGGGTCGTGCGGCGCGTGCACCACGTGAGGCCTGAAACTATCCAACTCGTCGGAATCCTCGACCGTTGCCCACGCTTCTGACAAGGCACCCGCATCTGGCCAAAGGGATCAACGCCTACACAATACGCAATACCGGTTCCACTCACTGAACTTTTGCGACAGCTTGAACATCCGCTTGCTTCCTGTCCCTTCCGGCGGGATGACCGAGTCGTTCCTAGTGGGCTTCATCATAGCTACGAACTTCCTCGCCTTCTCATTATCCTGCTCTTGACCAGAAGCCACAGGCAACTCATCTGGCAACTGGGCTGTGACTGGAAGAGCCTCTCCACGAGCGTTGGTTGGCGAGCGATCCAAGCGGGGTTGCTGAAGTTGAGCGTCAGGCGCGATATCTGAACCCGCTGCGTAGTCGTGTTCAAGGGGGAGACGCAGTGATGACGGGGCTGGTGACTGAGTGAACCCATTTCGAGCGATTGGAGAAGACAGGCGATCTCCATGAGACGCCGAGGCAGTCGCGGGAGAGTCTACCATATTCTCGCTTGGGTCAAACAGCCGGCCGGACCCATCGATATCCGTTGTCACTAAAGGAGAGAATGCGACGTGATGGCGTTCAGAGTTCCTCCGACTGCGAGTGTCGATGCTTGGCCGTGGAGTATTCTCCTTCGTCCCAGGTGCAAGCGCTGTGTGATCCCATTCGACGTTGTCTGACGTTCCATTGGGCACAGGATAGGTCTTGGACTTGGTCGGCATCTCCGCATTGGAGGTAACGGTAGGCGACGAGGCAGCTTCGGAAGCGCCGGATGGTAGCGCTGTATCCGACACGATAGCTGCTCTCTCATCGTCGCGGTCGCCTGTTAAGGCATAAGCCATCGAATCCACATTTGGCACTTGTACTCACCAGCAGACTTGGGCATCCCTTCATTATGGCTTGGTCTTCTACTCGGGGCTCTGCTATTGGACCGACTTGTCATGCCCAATCCCCATCTCTCCTTAAAGTCTCGCAGCTCTTTCATCGCGTTGTCTCGCCTCGCTTCAAACCCTTCACCAGGCTTCCAATCGGCCAAACTTTGTCTTTGCTGATCTACGACCTTCCGCACCACATCCCGCAATCGTTCTCCACCACCTGCACCTTCTCGCTCTTCATCGATATCCCTTGTTTGTCGGCGAAGGAGGATTCGCGCGGCTTTGGCTGCCTTGAGAATCTCAATATCGTCGAAATAGGGATTATGGTCTTGGAAGAGGTAGTGCGGCTTGCCTGTGACAGGATGACGAGGCGGCTGATAGGGCGTTGTCATGCACGGTAAAGGCGGTGTGAGCTTGTTGAACCATGAATGCAGGGCGATCTCGTAAAACGCATCGACAACGGGGCCTTCCAGATGACTCATGAGTTCAAGGTTTGGTCGATCTACAACAGATGTCAGTTAGTGCCGTCAAGTGAGTTTCGTGACTGACCTTGAATGTTGTTACTGTTGATCAGGGCGACTTTACGGTCGACAATGAGGAATTTGGCATGAAATGTTCCAAGCAGTACGCGGTGAAAGTTCTGTGATGGGTCAGCGAGCGCATCCCTAGTCACAATCCGCACTCACTACCACCTCTATGTCTAGACCTGGTGTATCCTCCTGTGTTGGCAGATCAAGAGGTGCCCATTCTTTCGGTTGCACAGGTGCGTGAGCGTTCCACAGTTGTTCCCAGCTGCCTCGGTCATACATGATTTTGACGATGACTTTTGGCCGACCTTCCTTCACTACTCGTGCCGAAAGGTCGCGCAGTGCGCCCGATATCGTGTTGACGGATTTGGACGGTCTGGGTTCGGTCTGTCAGCGGACACCAATGAGGATGTGGGAAAAGGTTGACTGACTGCCAGTAATTCGTAGCCAAAAAGATCTCCTTTTCCGCTCGTACAATCACGTCCCGGTAATGCTGCATAATGTCCGGGATGAGAGATATGACGGACAGAGGCATGGTCGTCGTGGAGCCTAGGAGGTCGGGGGGAACTAGACCAGACAACGGGTCTCGCTCAAGCGTCGGTAACAAGGAGATGTACATCTATACATCGTTAGTTGATATGTTTATCATAACAAAGACATACCTTCCAGAACAGCTCAGACACGACCACGCCTTCACCCTCCTCGCCCTCCATTTTCCATCCAGCTTTCCGACGCAAATCTTGACCTTGTCCCACTAGCCGTTTCATCTCTGCCTGCGTGAGCCCTTCAATGACGGAATGTTTCACTTTGAATCGCCGTATCAGCCGCCACAGCGGATTTGCCTGTGGAAAGACTTTCCGCATAGCCTTGCCCGCAGAATGCGTTGGGTGATCATTGAGGTAGGTGGAGAGTAATCTCGGGGGAGTCGATGGGCCTGCCTGCGATTTGGAGTTGGACGGCTGAGGATAGGGTGTAGGCGTTTTGGGCGTTACGGGTGTCCGTGACACTGAGTCGGTGCCAGCGGGCTTGCTCGAGCTCTCCGCGTGGTCTTGCATTGTGGAAGTGGTGGTTGCTTGAGAGGTTGAGGCATTTGTAGCTTGAGACGAAGGGGTAGTTGTTGTTTGAGATGAGGGCGTTGTTGACGAGTGGGATGAGGATGCTACAGCTGGTCCAAGCTGCAGAGGATTTGAGTCATGTAGCGGTGATGATATTGCAGGTTCCTTATGCTCGGACATGGCGTGAAAGTAGTCCTGCAGGTCTTGGCTCGATTATGACAAGGTGAGAGGGTTGTCGGATACCATGAGACGGTGTCTTTATGATATTTGTCTGGACCAAGCGAGATTATCGTTTGTTGTCGAGCGTTCTGTTACTGCTGAGCTGTGTATGCTATGACGCAAGACGAGACTGTTGAAACGGAAGAAGAGTGTGCAGTGAAAGGATCCAGTACGAACAAAGGTAAGGTGACTGACTGACTGGATGTATGGTGCTGGTGCGGTGATGTATTTTCGGGTACTCGTATGCACAGCACTGGTGGTTGACACAGAGAGCGGTCGTACGCAAATGGCAGTGAGTCATGCGCAGCGGGCAGACCCAGGAAAAGGCACGGGTGATAATAATACGACTTCGGGTCAAGACAGGATTTTTGTTATTGCGCCGCTTAAGGCAGTATGTCAACTTGTAATATATCTATTAGACATTGTGATTACATTACAAACAGCTTTCTAATCAGCCATTCCACTGAATCGGCTATCGGCTAATCGTCAATCGGGATCACTGCTTGTAGCTAGACCAGCATCATAGCATAACACATAACGTCTACAACGATTACAATAACAAAGAGTTACAGTATCCAGCTCTTACATCCGCCCACCCACGTGGAAATGATGCAGAGCTCTGCTGATGAGCATGAAAATGACCAGACCTAGCACGACAACTAGCAGCAGGAGCAAGAGGACTAACGTATCATCAGCGATATTCGGCTTTCTCAACCTAGCCCGTTATGCATAGACAGCACTCACATTGGCTCAGTTTGAAGAGGAATTGTCGCTTGCTTGTTCTGCTCGCTATACGCTCTTTTGCACGAACAATTTCCGAGCTGAGGTACAGGGACTGATAGGAAACGCAGATACAGTCAGTAAGAGGTAATTTACCTTTTATGAGGGGACGCACCACTTCATCCGACCACAGCTCGATTCTGCTCAGTGCATTCACCGCGTCACCTCCCTCAGCTCCAGGTATCCTGGTTAAGCGGGACACAGTCCTCTCTCCTTCTTCTGGTAAAGTAGATCGGACCTCTCCATCCTTCTCATTGACGACGTCGCGCCAAGGTGTGGTCCGTATGCGCATCCGCTCAACATCCGCCGCGCGATCTGATAGTACTTGACGCAAGTGAGACTGGAACGGTGGGATGTGCTCTTGCATAGCTTGCTGAAGCGACGATGTTATTGCCTATGACTCGATGTTAGCTGTGTTCAGAGTCTTCCCGAATGTGAAGTGTTGAGAAAGCTCGCTCACCTCGGCATCCTCGTCAAATTTGTTTAGTCGGTCGAGGATAGGTGGAGTATTGGTCAGCAGATGATGTTTGATCGTGGACTATGTCATATATAGTGACTCGTCAGCGGCAATGTATTTGTGCAGGTAAAGCTACCGCACCAAGCTAGACCGGATCATCCGTTCGTGCTCTTCGCATGCGGCAGTCAATCGCTCGATCTGCTCCTGCAACGGACTATCATAGCATGGCATCAGGATAAGCTCTATGAGATACAAGTTCTGTTATGCTCACTGGGTATTGCGAGCAGCTAACGGGACACTTCTCTTCCTGACTGATACACTCGCAACTGCACGTGCGACCGGTGGACGAGTGTTCACCGATGTTGCATAATGCTTCGTAGGTGCTGGCGGGGCCGAGAGCGGTGTTTGCGCAGAGACACGGGAAGACGAGGCGTTGGGTACGGTCAATTGCAGTCGGGGTTGGCTTGGCGCTGAAGCCATTGCGACCTGCGCGTTGGGTTAGCAAGTAACATCGAAAGCCATAAAGGATCAATTGTTATCCATCTCACTCTAGAAGTCTGAAAGTCAGAGATCAGGCACTGGTTCTGATCCCACGTGGCAGATTGATTCCGCGAGATACGGGTGCCTCGGTGACCTGAACGAGCCGGGGACTGACATTTCAGTACCAGACGAGTTGTCACTGACGTCTTGGTGCCGTAACCCTCGGTACTAATATACCACTGTCTCTACAGTTGTGTGAGAAGAGCAGCGAGACGTTTTCTCACCAACCCGAAAGGTATTTGAAAGACAGACAGTCATCTTTGCGATCTACACCTACCCCCCTACAGACCCAGCAAGATGAGCGCCGATCGCACGATGCAGCCCATCTCGTCGAACGAAGAGATGGACGAGGCCAAAGTGCCCATCAGAGGCATCCAGGTGTGTAACAAAACTCCGAGCAAGCGATGTGAGCGTGACTAACCGGCTTGTAATAGGATCATGCGCTGATCGGTAATCTGCGAGTGAGTCGTCGAGATGTATTGCTGCGTGAGAACAGCTCTTAACGATCATTGTGCATAGACTGCCGCGCTGGTCAGCGTTGACGGCTCGATCGAGTCCATGTGTCTCCCTTACTTTGACTCGCCAAGGTCTGTATCCTCCCAATCTAATGTGACCCTGGCTCACCTGTGAACGGTTGTCAGTGTGTTCGCGCGAATCGTTGATGCCAATAAAGGGGGACACTTTTCTATTACTCCGTGAGAAAATGACATCTGCGTCTGCTTTCGCTCCATGCTGACTTGCAACAGTACTTGGCCATTCAAACCGTAAGCAACGTTTTTCTTCCAGTTTCATTGTCCGCTAACCAGGTTGCCCAGGAAACAAGCCTATGCCCCAAACTCCAATGTCCTAGTCACCAAGTTCCTGTCAGAAGAAGGTGTCGGCGTGATGACGGACCTGTTGGTACCGCGTGGTGCCAACAGGACAGGATCGCAAAGCCGGTCATTCCTTCCTTGGCTCATTAGGAAAGTGGAGAGTATCCGAGGGACTGTACCATTCCGCATGGAATGTGCACCTGCCTTCAACTACTGCCGAGACAAGCACACTACAGAGGTGAGCTCTACAAACAAACATATCAATATGTGAGACCAAGCTGAACAAACTTAGGTTGTCGAAGATGACTCCGTCACGGAATGCGACCAGACCTCCAAGGGACTCTTCACCTCGTCCTCGCTGACGATGGATTTACGTTACTTGACGTTCTCGACAGACCAGTGTGTGTCCGACCCCTCGTTGGAGCTCAAGGTCGATGAGCTCAAGGGACGCAACCTGCTCGGTCCCGCCATCACTGCCGATTTCGAACTACAAGAAGGACAGTCGGTCATTTTCGTCTTGAGAGAATGCGGAGACTTTAGTTACTCCAACGATGAACATCGAGACGTCGCCAATCCCAAGCCTGAACGAGCAGAGACTCTGGGAGTCCCCATGAACAAGCTTCTCGAAGCTAGCAGCAAGCTCAGACCGAAGGACAATCCCATGTTGACCAAGGTATGTCCTCCCACAATCATCATTGCTAAAGCTGTGAACAGGCTCTTCTCAATGCGTTGATGCGGGACACACAATTGTACTGGCAAGACTGGATCAACAGGAGCAAGTACAAGGGCCGATGGAGAGAGGCAGTTCACAGATCGGCTCTGGTCCTGTGAATGTATCCGTATAGACAATGGACCACTATCTGACATCCCCACAGGAAAATGCTTGTCTTTGAAGAGACAGGAGCGATCGTTGCAGCGCCGACATTCTCTCTGCCGGAGTTCATCGGCGGGCAGCGAAACTGGTATATCGTTTTCGAGTGATAATCATTGCAGTGCTGATTGTAGTTATCAGGGACTATCGCTTCACTTGGGTGCGAGATACCAGTTTCACGCTGTATGCTCTTATCAGACTAGGCTTCACGGAGGAGTACGTACATTTTTGGCTAAAGGATCATAGTGCTAATCGTTTCAACAGAGCCAACGCATACGTCGATTTCATTCTCGCCCGCATGCGCGACCGCAACTCGGACGGATCGCTACAAATGTGAGCTGGACACGTTTAGACATCGGCAGCACGCTAACATATCACTGTATCCAGCGTTTACACCATTCATGGTGGGAAAGTACGGTTTCTCGTTCCTACTTTAGGTGAGATCGCTGACAGATGAACAGGACCTGGAGGAGATCGAGCTCGACCACTTAGACGGACACAAGGGGTCCAAGCCTGTCCGCATTGGCAACGGCGCAGCGGACCACTTACAGCTTGTCAGTGCCGCCACTGTTTCTTCAGCAGTATCAGCTGACACCCAAGCAGGACATCTACGGAGAACTGATGGATTGTATCTACCTGGCGCAAAAGTACAGCAAGCCCCTGGTGAGTTTCTCGATAGAGCCTCGATTGCACAGCGCTAAGCGCCGATATGTGTAGAGCTGGGAGTCTTGGGTGGCGATACGTCAGGTGGTCGATTTCGTCTGTACACAAGTTGATGAACCTGATCTGTCTATTTGGTAAGTGAAACGTCATATGAAAGTGTCGTCTGCTAAGTCGAGTAGGGAAGTACGAGGGAAAAAGAAGAACTTCCTCTACTCTAAAGTCATGATGTGGTATGTACCCATTCTTACTCTTGGACGGACCACTCACTGACACTGCTGACTCGATGCAGGGTCGCCATCGATCGAGGTCTGCGATTGGCAAATAAGCGTGATCTCCCTTGTCCGCACCGCTCCAAATGGCTGGACACGCGCGATAGGCTTTATGAAAACATTCAGCTACATGGTTGGAAGTAGGTTTTGCTTACTGGCCCTTGTCGAATCACAAATACTAAGGCTCTTTCTCTGTTTTATAGCGACGAGCGCAAGTTCTTCTCGCAATCGTACGAGGACAAGGATTCGCTTGATTCTGCAGTTTGTAAGTGAATAGTCTCTTTGTACACCGATACTCGCTGATCAATCGACACAGTGATCATGCCTCTGGTCAGTATGGACACCGTGGGGATCTTCGACATTCACTAACGTACCGCAGGTCTTCTTCATGTCCGCTGCTGATCCGCGGTTCACCCAAACTCTGGACAACATTCTCAAGACGTAAGCCTGTCTCCATGTTCCACCTGATTGAATGCTGATGGAGTCATAGACCGGAGAAAGGCGGTCTGACAGCCAACTCTTCGGTGTACCGCTACAACGCGTCAAAGTCTGACGACGGTGTCGGAGGGGAGGAAGGCGCTTTCTCCCTATGTACACTTTGGTGTGTCGAGGCTCTGACGAGAGCCGGAGCATACAACAAGGCGTATCTCGATAAAGCGTGAGTCCTCTCACTACTTCCCTTAGACACTACTTGAAAACCGGTCTGACCCAGCACATCGTAGCGTGAACATGTTCATAGATTTCCTTGGGTACGGTAATCACTGTGCGCTGTATAGCGAGGAGATCAGCCCTGGAGGTGAAGGATTAGGCGTGAGTGTCCTTTCGTTGCGCTCTTATCGCCACGAACAGGAATCGCTTCTCATTCTTGCTAACCAACTGCTCTTTGTTCGTGATGCAGAACACGCCCCAGGCGTTCTCGCACGTCACGCTTATTTCCGCAGCGTACAACCTTGATAGAGTGTTGGGCGGAGGTGGGGCGTCGAGCACGTAGTGCGGTGCTGAGGATGATAGTTCTTTGGCCGAGTAAGACGTGTGGGGAGAAAGAAGTAAATGCCATAAAGTCTAGTACAACTTGACAGTACCACTTGCAATCGTAGAAGTGATCATGCATAACATTAGGGTCAAGAGCATCTCGGTGTCGCTCGTTTGTGCAAATCTGTATGGCCAATCAGACTAGATATCGCTTAAATACAGTGAGATGAAAGCAGCTTTTCGTGCGTACTACCACCCTTCCAATTAGCTTCTTGCTGCTAGCTCTAAAGGTATCCAGAGTGCACTAGTATATCCTTCCACTGGCCAGCCCACCCGGGACAGGCTGGTTCGTCCATCGCGAAACGAGGCCCATAGCTCTCGCTCTTCTAACGAGCTTGCCGATCTTACGCTGGTTCTTCCATGTTAAACCAGTCTCGTTCCGCCCTTTGATCTTGCCCATTGGGTTAACGAACGCCAAAGGGAAGAGAGGGTTCAAATCGTGCTCGATCGGAGAAGACGATGTGAGGTGGAAGGGATCTAGCCGCGTTGCTATTTTTCGTGGAGGCCCGAGGAGGGGTTGACGAGGGAAAGGCCGTTGGGTCGGGTACAGCGAGTCTTGCAAGTATGCTGACGGGGCTGCGGTCTATCATATCATCATATCCAATAAACTCATCGTCAGCATACCGCTCTACCACTTATGACGAGATCGACTCACGTTGTTGGCGCGGAACAGGCGCCGCTTGTCATCGACTTCCGCCCTAGGTCTCGCAGCGGATAAGGAATCGAAGATCCTCCTAGCAGCTGACAAGGCAGACGGGTCGGTTCCGGACGACCCAGTAGATTCCGAAGAAGCTGTAGCTCCAGACAACGCAGAGCTCAGAACATCTCTGCTCGTCTTCGGGGCTGCTGGTCTACGGTGAGGCAGAGAGGTGTGCAGTAGTCGTACCGATAGTGATGGGCGGGACATGTTGTCTGCTTTTACGAATATGTAGTGATTGGGCAACTGAAGATGCTTGAACGCTCTCTTCAGAACTTTCAAGAGAGCTGTAAGTGAAAGTGAAAGTGAAAGTGACAAAGTGTAGGAAATTAAGTCATCCACCATTTTAACTCGCATTTTCGTACAGTTGAGCGGTGCCCCGTCATCTGCTACTTTTGTTTTCATCAGGACGTCCAGTATTTCGGAAATCTTCCTCCATCTCTTTGGTCCAGTCGGAGTGACGAACGAGCAACCAGCAATATGCCAAAAGCTCAGCCACATGCTGGCCCATCGAAGCTTCCGCCAGGCAGACCGATCAAAGTGATCAACAAGACTGTCGATCTGATCAAACGTAATGCGGGTGAAGCAGTGAAGGGCAATGGCAAAGGCAAAGAGAAAGAGGTGTTGGGAGAGGTCACCAGTCTTGTTGACGGTGAGTCGTACCGTCTGTATTTAGCTGGTTATAGGGCATGGGCTGATAAATTTACAGAGGTGAAGCGACTTCCTGGACTCGTACATGTCGAGAAATTTGCCGAGGTCCGTCATCATGCATACGAAGTACAAAGGCATTTACTGACTGCCTGAACAGGCTCGTGCGTTGGAGATCCATGCTTTCCAAACGGCCATTAAAGCAGCAGCGTGAGTCTGATCACGTCCCACAGATACACGTGTCCATATTACTAAGCATACATCTACAGGGCTCAAGGAAGCACAAGAGCGTTCCAGTCGTTGCCGCGACATCTTCGCCGGCGCGCTGCTAGTCACAACCCTCGACGAGTGCCAAAACGCCTTCGCAGCCGTGCTGCCGCCGAGGTACGTGCTTGACTCTGGTGTCCGCAATCACTGTTTGCTAATCACTAAGAAAATGTATAGATCGACTATGGCGACCATATTGCTAAAGCGCATCGGAAGCGAGCTAAACAAGTCGCTAAAGGATCATTGCGCGATCGATTAAGCCGCACAGAGCAGTTCGCATTACGACAGAGAAACAAGACTTGGCTGCCTACGCATATCTGGCATGCGAAGCGGTATCATATGGCCAATCTCTGGGGGTACAGGCTTCCTCTGACCCCGACAATGAAAAGCTTCAGGCCGGCTTATCGCGCTGGAAGAAGGAAGGCTATCGCTTGGGATACAAGCTATTATGGTGTCATGGAACTGGAGGGGAAGAGGGAAGACATCGTGCGCATACTGAGCAGAATGATTGGAGAACCGTTCGCTGGTGAAAGGTGAGTTGTACATCTAGGAACCATCCTGACATGCTAGGTACGAGACAGGTGCAAGATCTGCTCAGGTCTCTTTATATCACTGCGACGCCTTCCCGCGCGGTTTCATCGGTCCAGTAGAGATCATCTGGCAGCCTCTTGCCGAAGAATCATCTGCGTCGAACAAGAACGACATCATACGCCGATTATGGATCCGTATCCACCCGTCCATCTTTAACGAGATTTGGGATGCACTCAAGCTCGCTGCTAGCCCGTCAGGGTCATCTAGCTCAAGTTGGAATGCACCGTTACAAATTCGTGATTTGCGGGGAGATATCGACTCGCTTGAGATCACCGGACCAAAGTCAGGCAAGACACTCCGAAGAATTATGAAGCTTTGCAAGTCGGAGAGCGGTATCAAACGTAATGTAAGATGCTATTAAACATCTGGAGTCGACGAAAGCTGACGTATCGCAGTTCTATGAGAGTTTGCGCCATATCAGTGATCCCTCTCAGACACTAGACGGCACAGTAGTTGGACTGAAAGTGCACGACCCTAGGCTTTAGTGAGTTTGTGTTTCCCTTGACGTTCGAAGATGGCTGATACGGTACATAGCTTTCCTCCGCCCCGCTTGACCGACGTTGAGACCGACGGCGAAACCACGGCAGTACCGGACTGTCTCACACGAAACAACACCGTTGAACCGAGTGCGAGATTAGCCGGCAGCTCAATATGGGATGATAAGTTGCGCGAAGGGATTGCGAAGGCAAAGTACACGAAATACCAACTCGACGCACGACGGCACAAGGTGCGTTTCGTCTCGCTTGAATATGTTCAGCTGGCGCTAATATGCTGTAGCTCGGTCTGCCCGGTACTAAACTCCGCCCAACAGCAAAGGACGACAAAATCCCTCTCCTTGTGATTCGGCGCAGTATACGATCGCCAAATACACAATTCAGCGCCGAAGCGTTTCACGGCTTCACCCTTCTGCTACCTAGCGGATGGATAATGTATTTCCTCTCCTCGCTAGTCTACTCTGGTACATTCATTGGTGGACTGGGGGAGCGCGTTGTCGAGCATCGAGAAGCGGGAGTTCCATGTTTCCCGGAACATTTCGGAGATACATGCGAAGCTGGGAAACGGTGGGAGGTAGAAAAAGGCAGAAAGGAGGAGGAAAGGTGGGCCAGGAAACCGCCTGGTAAGAGGCCAGAGTACGGTCTGCTGGGGACAAAGAGCCCTTTCGTACCCGCTTGGGATGATATCATGGTGAGTCGTGATCTATTCCACCACATAGGCATTCATCTGACGTATTGTAGAATGGGGCTGCACCGACAACGGAAGAGAAGACGGTGAATGGCACTCAGCCATCATCGATTCGACCGTGGCGTCTGTCTCAACCTTTGACACAACATCTTTCGCCCGCAACAGGCTCCGCCAAGCTCCTCGCTATGCTCAACGCTTTCCGCGCACAGCGAGGTATAACTCTTCTATCGTCAGACACGGCCGATCAGCTGTTTGATTCCGCTCTTCTTCACGTCGAGATCCAGGTGCTAGGCCGTGGCTCACCGGGGGACATGGCAATTATATATGCGCTCAATACTGTAGGGAGGGAGAAGTGGATAGAAGCGCTGGAGAACGGACGTGTGAATCACGCAGGAGGGATAAGCGAGCTGCAGAGAGTGAGTTGTACAGAAGCGTCTTTTTGTTTCCGAAAGGGAAATTAGCTAATTATGAATCAGCTTGGAGAGATTCCGGCCGAAGAAAGCGATATGATCGGCTACACCTCGACAGGAAACTTTTCCCTTTCGCGCGGAGTGGGCCATGCTCTGGGGACCATTACTCTGAACGGGTATCTGAGGCTATTGAAAGCAGCCTCAGCGTCAAGTAGTCAAACGACGTCGCGTAGTGAACAGTGGGCTGGCAGATGTTTAGTCACTGTGAAGAACAGGGATGGAAGGCCGAGGGGACTGGCAGAGGTCAAGGTTGTCTCGTGATCCGCTGTGTAGGGCGTGAGGGGTAGATTTTCTGCTCAAGCGATGATAGTCGCACTCGTTTACTACTGTGCAGGTATCTTGTGCATCGCCTGTGATGCGATGTTCTGGATGACCACAGAAAACAGTCACAAGAATCTTGGCATTTAGAAATTAACGTAAGACTGGATGACCTCCACTCGGAAGCTTACTAACTTAAGAGGTGATTGACTAATCCAGTCAGAGCCCGATCGTACGAACGTCATTAGATCATGTAAAATATAGCGGTGGAGAGTAGCATATATAAGCGTCAAAAAAGTGTAATGCATACTCGGTCTGGTACAAATTCACAGCCATCACTCAATTCTTCTGTCTGGTCCTCACTGCTCATACCGACACACTCGACTTCCAGAAGCAACTCGGTATGACGGCAGATATCACTTGGCCCGAAAAGTACTTGCCCGGAACGACAGACAATTTCGTCTCGAACGAAGTGATCGTGCAAGGTCTGACCGCGTCCGAAATCTGGTCATTCCTAGCAGACATATCGAAGTGGGAATCGTACTATGACAATTGCGGGCAAATCACGCCCCCGTCTCACGGGCCACTACTATCTAAAGACGACGAATTTAGTTTCTCGACTTTCGGGTTTCCACCATTTCCAGCCAAAGTCCTTGAGTCTACGCCGCCTACGTCCTCTTCCGCCGGTAGACTAGGATGGGCAGCCTATCAAGATGGTGACGAAAGCGAGAAAGTGGACGTGTATCACGCGTGGATAGTCGAAAACCTTGAGCATGGCAGAGTCAGGATCTTGACGCAGGAATCGCAGATTGGGCAGCCGGCTAAGGAGCTTGCGGGCAAAAGACCTAATCCCATGCTTAACGGGCATCAGGATTGGCTCGATGGGCTCGTCAGATCTGCTAGAGCTGCTCAGAAGAACAAGGCGTAAAAAGCATACTTTCTTTATCCCGGGAGTACCAAGTAGCTGGAGCGCAATAGGAGGCGAGACTGTCGCATTGTAGATGATACATAATGAAGCGGTATGTGATGCAAGGGTATAGTGTCGTCGCAAGCTCTGGATACAGAACCTGTACGAGAGTCAGTCGATTGAGATTGCATATATTACACGAGAGGGTTTAAACGCACTCTCACCGAATCATCCCCCGTGCAAAGTGGAGATGAAAACCACTTCGTCCCGATCTCTCAGCTCGTACTCCAACTCCCCCTCTAGCTCCCAGTCCGCATCATTGACCAAAACCAATATTCCCGGTCGTCTATCACAAGTCACAAGCCACAAGCCACAAGCCACATCAGCTATTCCTTCTCGCATGTGTTTACACCAGGAGTGAGCTGACTCACACTCCGTCACCGTCGCCGAACATCTCTTCTCGCTCACTGAGCAAGTTCTCCTTCATCCACTTGACTAAATAACGCATATTCACTGGCTGGGCGGGAGTCGTATTTGGTGTTGTCCGCGGTAGCCGGATTGAATGTCTTGGCTGAGAAGAGAAGAGTAAATGCAGTCCGCCCCTTAGAATAACATACATGTGTTAGTAATCATGTACTCATACATCCTTGTATGCTCGAGACTTGGGCAGTGAATGTGCTCACCCAAACTCAAGACGGATCTCGATCGTGTCTTCCGTCGCGGATGGTGCTGCAGGAGGCTTGACTAGCTCCTCGGGGTGCGCCGCTGATCCAGGGATATACCCCAGACCATTCGATGTCGTCACTATATCGTCTGCTGTTGCGGCCATAGTGATTGCGTATGTTTCAATTTGTCAACAAGAGCATTTCAAGCATTGTTCAAGCAATAACAAAGTGTAAATCCAATGAATAACGATCTGATTCCAACTTTATTACTTTCCCACGAATGTCGCGCCACAGTCCTTGTTATAGTACCATAGCATGCCAGCCTATAAGCGGGAATTCGACAAAACGCCGAGCGAGGCCCCATATCCCTCCTATTACGCTCGGAAGTGCTCGGTAGACTGTCTACAGTGACACTGGTAATGACGAATGGCATAGAGATAGCATAATATCACCTTTCAAATTCCTCGTTCAACCGCAAACCATATTCCCAAAATGCAAGGCCAGCTTCGACTCGCCAGGCCAGGCGTGGCTCGCAGCCTCCTCGCCTCCCAGCGCAGGGTAGATAGCATCTTTGTGCAATGAGGAAATCCGCTGACATTGACATAGCTCCTCGCAACACCCCCTCCTCCCCCTCCTCCCAGCTCGACATTACCGCCTCCACCTCCTCCAGTCACCGGTGCGATCCCCGTCCGACCAGTCGTAGTGGTAACACCGCCAGTGACTCCGGGATCATCAACGCTCGCTTCCCCTCCTCCGCCTCCGCCACGGAAAAGGCGCCCTTTCCGACGATTCCTCTTCTACACTGCTTTGGGTCTGGCCGTCTTCTACCCTCTTTCAGGTTATCTGTCCACGCAATTCGAGTCTTACCGCGATTTCTTCGTAGACACCTTCCCTGGCGGAGAAGCGGTCGCAGACTTCGCTGATGACAATGCGTGGGGAACATTTGGCGCTGGTACCGTCAGCAAAAAGGCTGCCGACGCTGTGAGGCGCGCTAAAGGAGAGGAATCTACTACTCAAAAGGTCGAGAGAAAGGTTGACCAAGCGAGGAGAGAAATCAACAAAGCCCCCGCGTACGTGCGAGAGAAGGCAGCAGAGGCCAAAGCCAAGGCTGTGGAAGCCAAGGACGCAATTGTCGGAAAACCTACTACGACCGAGAAAGTCACTAGCAAAGCGACTGAGCTCAAGGACAAGGCTGTCGCAGTGAGCCACGATGCCGTTGAGAAGACCAAGGAGATCGCCGCAGAGGCCAGGGAGAAAGTCAAGGAAGCTACCGACAGCGTTCCTTTCAACTTTTCCGAGGGCGTCGAGGGTATCGTGAGGGAAGCAGAGAAGGCTTTGGGCACAGCTGAGAACAAGGCAAGCGGTGCACTCAACAAAGCGGAGAAGGAAGTGGAGCACTTGGCTCACGAAGCCAAGGAGGCTTTCCAGCATCCTCCAGGACCCAGAGTATTCCCTGACACTCAGCGACCGAGAGAGCTGAGACCGGAGACAGTCAAGCCCGAGAAGCCGTCATACGAGGGCAAACAGCTTTACACCGGTCCCCCTCTTCCTCTTGGCCACGAACCTCCTCCTGGCTACTACCTTGCTCCTCCTGCATCCAGTTTGAAGGAGAAGGTCGAGCAAAAGGTTGAAGAGATCAAGCAGACTCTTCCTTTACTCATGCCAAAAGTCAAGGAGTTCGCTACCGAAGAACCCATCATCTCTCAACTCGCCTCCACCATCGACTCTCTCACCTCCTCGCTCTCCACCACTTCTACTACTCTGAGCAATGATGCTAGCGGCATTCTGTCCAAAGCTCAAGACGACCTCTCTGCTCTGAGCAAGCGACTCCATGACGTGAAGCAGACGGAGAAGGCGAAGCTGGAGAAGACGGTCAGCGAGAAGACCAAGGAGTTCGAGGCCTTATTGAAGGGCAAAGAGGCGGAGAGAAGTCAGTCTGAGCAGGGTCTGAAACAAGGCTGGGAGAAGGAGAGGGAAGGTATGGTTACTGAGTGGAGGGGAGAGCTCGAGAAAGAGCTCGAGTCTCAGCGACAGGGGATTGAGCAGAGGTGAGTATACCAAGTATGGATGAGGACTGCGCTAAAATACACTCAGACTCCGCGAGGAAGTCGTCTCCCAGGGTATCGAGCTCCAGCGACGATGGCTCCGATCCATCAAGACTCAAGTCGAGACCGAACGTGGAGGTCGATTAGCCAAGCTTGATCACCTCACCACTTCCCTCAAGCAGCTTGAGCGCATCACCCTCGACAACTCTGCTCATCTTGACGACAATGTGCGCTTGCACAAGATCTGGTCCGCCCTGCGCGCGGTGCAGAGCAAAGCTGATGCTGGTGATGTCTCGTTTGACGATGAGTTGAGAGCATTGAAGGGATTGTCTGCTCCGTCTTCTGTGGCCGAGGGAGAGAGCGTGATACAGACCACGCTCGCTGGACTGGAGAAGTCTGGTATTCCTCACACTGGAGTCAAGTCCTTCGCATCCCTTTCATCATGGTTCAGCAACACTGTCGCTCCCCGAGTGCACTCCGCGTCGCTCGTTCCAGCACCCGAGGACGCCAGTGTCGTTTCTCACTTGGCCAGCGCTGGTCTGTCTAAATTGCTCTTCCGTCCTCAGGCAGGACCTGTGGATGGCGAAGGCGTAGGCGCGGTCTTGGCCCGTGCTGAATTGGCATTATCGCAGAAGGATCTGGATGCTGCTGCTCGAGAAGTGAACAGCTTGAAGGGATGGCCTGGAAAGTTGGCCGGTGACTGGTTGAGGGAGGCAAGGCGGAAGCTTGAAGTTCAGCAGGCTCTCGAGGTGAGTTTGTGGTTCTTGTATCCAAGGCTTTCACTAACGTATCACCATTGTTTCTGTAGGTCGTGGCAACTGAAGCTACTCTTAGCTCCCTGCTGTTGGTCTAGAATAGAGGGAATAGGATGCATGCATAATACATGATAAACGTACATGCGTCCATTACAGTGACTGAGCTTTGTTAGAATAGAGCTTGTTGTATCCCTCCACATTAAATACCGGTTGAACAGAACATATTCAGCGTGTTAGCTGTTCACTCGAGTGACTTGACATTGTTTCTCGTTGCTCTATCTCTACATCAATCAGTCTCGGGCAAGAAACTCGATAGAAGCCCAGCCAAGATGGGGAAAATGGCAGAGATGCAGCGCAGGCTGCTCGAGGTGGGTCTTTGCGAGGGCGGAGGGTGTATGAACAGTAGTGCTGATCAGTTCATCTCGCTCCTTGCCTTACTCGCCAACCTAATAACCTTTCATGGATCCTGCATATACAATCTTCTATCCCGCGACTACACTACGATTTGGCACATGTGATAGCAAATGATGGGCCCCGAAGCGATGGGTATCCAACAGCTCAACCTCGATTGGTGGTCGGAGAAGGTCTGCCGCAACTTTTTGTTTGGCACTTGTCCTCACTTGATCTTCGGTAATACCGTGAGTACTCTCATACATACGCAGTATGAATTTGGATCAAGAGCTGATCTCCAAACTCCACCTTGACACAACAGAAAATGGACCTTGGCCCATGCCCGAAATCGCACTCGGACAGAGTTCTGAAACAATTCCACGAACACGCTACAGCGAACCCGAACGACCCCAGAATTTCAGCGTTTAGACAGGAACACGAGAACAACCTGTATGGGTTTGTCGAAGACGCCGATAGACGAATTAGGGCGAGTCAAAGGAAGTTGGAGAAAACCCCGGAAGAAAATCGGAAGACTGTTGATCTGGTAAGTGACCTTCACAACCAGTAGCGACGACTTCTGTTTCGGAACAGAGGAGATATGGCTGACGCATATGTTTTTGTAGATGCGTGAAATTGGAGAGATTGAACTTTCCATCCAAGGCGGTACAGAGGAAATCGAAGCGTTGGGAGAAGCAGGTAAAGTCGAGGAATCCATGGATAAATTGGCAGCGGTGGATGCTTTGAAGAACCTTAAAGCGGACAAGGAGAAGGAGTTGACTCACCTGAACGAGAACGCTGGTGCTAGTGGACATCAAAAGCTGAGAGTCTGTGAGACTTGTGTGAGTATCCTTGCAATCAGCTTGAAAAAGGTCTCAATCGCTGATCAACTTATTATCGCAGGGTGCTATGCTCAGTGTCCTCGATTCAGACAAGCGTCTCGCAGACCATTTCGGCGGAAAGGTAAGTGTCGTCTTTCTACACTTCACGCCTTTCACAAAATGCTCACACCGCGCCACAGCTCCATTTAGGTTACCACGATATCCGTAAAATCCTTGCTACTTTCGCCGAAGCGCGAATGACCGGACGGCCGATGCCTCTCTTCCCTCAAAAGGATGAAGAGGGCGCTACGCCTGCTCCCGACTCGGTTCCTGCTCTTACAGGCGCGGTGACACCAGCATCTCCAGCACCGACAAACGGAGCTGCGGCACCTCCGTCTGCACCAGCAGGACCACGATCTTCCCTCGTTCCCCCTCCTCCTACATTCCACGCAGCGCAAGAAGCACCTCATACGCCCATGCACCCCAAGGTCCCTCCTGCAGACGAGATGCCTTTGGTAGGCCACGGAGATAAAGTCAAGCGCGAAGCGGGAGAGTTGGTGGAAGACTTGAAGGAGAGTAAAGGCGAGACTGCAAGTTATAGAGAGCGTGAGCGGGGCGGTGATAGGGAGAGAGAACGAGAGAGGGACAGAGATAGGGAAAGGGAGCGAGGTTCGGATAGAGAAAGATACAGGGAAAGAGACAGGGATGATAAGTATGAGAGGTGAGTCAGCTACACGACCGTTCAATACCAGAACAAGGATGGAGGTAGCTGATATACTGGTGCGCCCAAGTAGGAGCAGCCGATACGACGATCGTGATAGGAGAGATAGGGATCGCGAGCGGGAAAGGGAGAGAGACGGTGGCAGAGAGAGATCGCACAGGTGAGTACTGCCATACAGTTTAGACAGTTTGTTTCAAGGACTGCGAATGATGAGATGTCGAGTCACCCCGCTGATCATACTGCACATAGGGAACGATCAAGATCGCCCGCCAAGCGGAGAGTGGTTTGATGGTCTGCGAATATTTGTATGAAGGAAGAGAGTTGCATGACCATGGATCAGTATTTGTTTATACAGTATGATTTCTGTGCAAGTGCATGTCATGATGGTTTATGTGCAGGGTGCGATGCGGAATGAAGCCCCTTGGACCAATTTATGCTGATTGCCATGCGTATGTTTTACTGACTAGATATGGCTACAAATGATACTCTGTCATCTTCACTCCGCCGATCTCCCCTCAACAGCTGCCCATCCAGCGCACGACTGAGACACTTAGCTGGAACAACTACATTGGAAGCCCAGCATCTCCTTTTTGCCCAATCCGCACAATCGACGACGATCAAGCCATTCCTCCTGTACTTGCGCACTTGCATTCTCGATCTCGGCTGGCATCTCGCCTTCACCCCATGGCTCAAAGGGTTTCGTTGACATCTATATCAAGTAATTCCGGTATCAGCTCTGTAACATTATGCGTTGGAGGTGAGTGGTAGTGAGCCGTAACGCACCTCTAGGATTTTAGCGAGCTCTTTTCGCGCTTCCGTAATACCCTCTTGCACTTTGTCCTGATCCACCTCTTGCTCTCCACTTGCGTCTGAGCTTGAAGCGTCAACGTAAGCCTGCGTAAGAGCTTTCTCCATCTTGGCGATCAATTCCTCCAAAACCCATTGACGAAGGACGAATCGCGGGTTAACGCTGTTCATTCCCTTCTCTCGAGCTGATTCCCAATCCGCCTTGACCTCAGAGCTACCATTGCCATTCTGCTCTCCGCTCCAAGCTGATGATTCCGCAACGATAGTTGCGCGACGAGCATATTGCTCCAGCCACTGACCGACTTCTGCTTGTGCCTTGTCCACCGCATCAGCGGGAAACGCCGTAGATGACGATTTGACAAACGCTCTAGAGTATTCTGAGAGGTATTCTTTGTCTGATATGGCTTGAGAAGGGATGAGCGACGAAAGGACGCGGAAAGAGGAATGGAAATCTAGCGAGTGATTGCTGAGAAGACGCAGGTAATCTGCCACTATTGATCGATCATCGCCCTTCTGGTAAGTCTTGAGGCCGAATCTCTGTGAAACAACGGTGATCAGCTCTTCTGACTAGCAAGCTAGCATAGGCGTAAGGACCCACCTTCAACCATCCCTGTCGCTCGGCTGCCCTCTCGACATCCCAGTACTTCTCCTCCCATTTACCAAGCGCTTCCAAACCCTTGTTTTCCCACTCCTTGATCTGACTTTGCTCGACGCCCTCACAGAATCCAGCCGGAGGAGCATTCGAGTGTATAGCTTCATATCCGATCAGTGGAGCAAGTGCCGTGGAAAGTTTGTCTAGTGCAAAGAGGACTCTGCTTGGTTGGGCGCGGTACGAGTAGAGACCTGATGGGTCAGAATGGTCTGATGAAAAAACCTATCAGTAAAACGATACTCTCACTCTAACGAACGCAAGAGAAGGGTCGCTTACTGCAGATATGGTTATTATCGAACACATCCATAAACGCATATGGTCCATAATCGATGGTCAAACCCAGCGGACTGATATTGTCGGTGTTGAGCACGCCATGCATCCAGCCGTACACCTAGCAAGTGCGTCAGTCAAAATAAACTTAGCTCCTGGTCTGCTAAAAAGAGATGTGTGCTCACCTGCCAAGCAGCAACAGTCTCGGCGTTGCGCTTAACAACTTCTTCGAACCAATCCTTCACACTTCCATCGTGACCCATAATATCCTTCTTGACCCATTGTGTCAACTGTCTCAAGCCTTCCAGGTTGCCTTGTCGCTCATTGATAGACGATTCGTCATTTAGCCACCCTGAACCACCAAGGTAGAATTGGCGCATGTTCTGAGCTTCTTTACCTGGATTCAGAGCTTGGAAATGTCCTATCCTGATAAACGACGGGGCGAGGCGACAGAGGAGGGAAGTTGGTTCGGGACCTGTCTCACGAACGACGGGAAGTGAGGGAAGAGGTGTAGTCAAGAGAGCCAGAGAGCGAGTGGTAGGTATATCGAAAGCGGCAATGGCTACAATCAAGAGTGCTTCAGCATTAGTCCCCTCAGGATATTTGATCTCGGACAGCCAACACACCTTCACAGCCCAAGAACTCTCTCACACCACTTCGCAATACCGCCAACCCATCAGCTGTCCTGGAGAAAGGTGTTCGGCCAGCACCTTTGAGCTGGATTTCCTGTCGACCACCAGCCTCGCTAACGGTCTCTAAGAGTGATATGGCCCTGCCATCGCCTAGCTGTCCAGCCCAAGATCCGAATTGGTGTCCGACGTATCTTGTCGACCATGGCCCGTACTCTTCCGATTGTAAAACTTTTCTTCCTGACAGAATGTCGACAAGTGATTCGCGCGCTTCAGAGGTGGTTAAATCGGTACTTTGCGTTGCGCCAGCGTTGCAAACGGGAGAAGCGTCGCCTGTGTCCAGATGAGGCAAAGACGCGCGCAGAGCTCCTTCTGATACTCCAAGAAGTATTGGTTCGAGCTTTGATCGATGTGTAGAGCTGCCCACACTCAAGCCGTTTTCGCTTGCGGCTTCACCCTCTGTTGTTGACGTATCCCATCGACGCAGAACATCTTCGACGGCGAGCTGTTGGCCTTTATCGACGTCAACACCCATTTCTAGCGCTTCCTCCTTTGTGACTCTGAGTGGCCAAGCGGCCCATAATGGGTTGACTCGAGCCCATACTCCTGCTGTAGACGTCGGGAAAGTGGTCGACCGTCGTTGAGCTGATGGTTGATCAGCTAATGGGAGGCGAGTAAGGGTTTGCTGTAGTGTTGTCGGCGGTAGTGGTAAGCGGTGAATGGGGTATTGAGGCATCTTGACTCGAGGCAATGGCATCAAGTGTGATGGGTCGGAGAGGAAGGAGGTGAAGGATGAGGTGTATCACCTTTTATTGCTGACTTGTAGCTATTGAAAAAAGTCAGAGAGTGGATGGGTAAGCAAGTGATCAGCGTCATACGCAGACAATTGAGTGGCAAATGCCGGGAATTGCGGGGGTCCACCATATCGATTTTGAAACCGGCAAGTGAGCCAGTGATGGGATCACTCAGGGAAAGGTGTCCCATTCATCACTAATGCATCAATCACTTGTCCTACTCGAAGAGATACTCATCAATGAAAAAATACGATGCATGCATACACTGCTAACAAAAAGGATGTTATGTTGTGACCATGTCGCATGATCTTTTCCAGAAATTGAGTAACCGTCTTGCGACGAGCTACTACTGTAGGATGTTTTTTTGCAACCAGCAATGGCCTCGACTCGGATTTCTCCTCACTGTCAGAAGCTCTAACCCTAGCATAAGGACTAGCAATTGTTATTCTAGTAGTGCAGCGCCACATCCAAGTTGGCGACTACGCCGTTTTACCCGTGATGGCTCTGTGGCGAACCGTGCGCTGTGATTAGGTTTTTGACGAGATCGTAAAGGAGACACTACATAAAGTCTTGCCAACGAAGCTCAAAGTGGAGGGATCCACTAAACGAGTATTTCATTTTTTCAAGCTGCAGTCAGTTCACTGCTCGTTAATCTGATAACCGAGGCTTTCATATTCTTTTTTTTTTGGTGACATTGCAATTCAAGATTCACATTTGGTCTTGTCCTTACTGAAAACCCTTTGCACACGCCATGTCTATCCAGGTCACGCCGGAACAGCTTTCTGCGCTGAGAGCGACATTGCTCAATACCTCAGGCACCACTCAACTCCATGAGCGGTTCAGAGCGCTCTTCATGCTCAAGGCTGTAGGAGGTGAAGAGGTGGTCCAGATTATTGCCGAGGGTGAGTCATAGTCTTTCGAAACCGTCTGCCTTGCGAATGCTTGACGAGTTCTATCTGATATATATAATCTTATGCTGACATCCTCTACTCGATGTGTAGGCCTGGCCGACCCCTCGCCTCTACTGAAGCACGAACTAGCCTACGTCCTTGGCCAACTGCGTCTATCATCAGCTATACCCATCTTATCAGACGTCCTCATCAACGAGAAAGCATCACACTGCTCGATGGTCCGACATGAAGCTGCCGAGGCTCTTGGGGCGATTGGCGCAGAAGAGTCATTGCCCGTCCTGAGAAGGTACCTGGATGATCCCAGTAGAGAAGTCAGGGAGACGTGCGAGATCGCCGTGGGCAAGATCGAATTCGATCTTTCCCCCGAAGGCAAAGCGCGTCAGCAAAAGTGTGTATCTGTCCACTTCTAATACTATCTTACATATCAAGGCTGATGAAAAAACCTGGTGATAGCCCCGACTACCCCACCATCGACCCTGCACCATCAGCATCAAACACCACTGTCCCCTCACTCCGATCCGACTTGCTCAACACCAAATTACCATTGTTCGAGCGATATAGAGCCATGTTCGCTTTGCGCGATTATGGCGCAGCGTCCAAAGATGCTGTGCTGGCACTAGCAGATGGCTTCGGCGATGGCAGTGCGCTTTTCCGGTCAGTACATATCTCTCTATCCTCTATAATGTAATCCCGACAACTGACTGATGTTCGAACTCTTGTTTGATGATTGTGAATGCAGACACGAGATCGCATACATCTTCGGCCAACTGTCTTCTCCGTACTCTATTCCATCACTGTTGTCTCGTCTGAGAGACGCAAAGGAAGACGACATGGTGCGACACGAAGCTGCCGAGGCCCTAGGCGGGATCGCTTCTGATGGCGCTGAGGATGACAGCGTGGAAGGTGAAGACAAGTTGCCGGAAGGTGGAGTCTTGGCTATTCTTCGCGAGTGGGCAGTCAAGCAAGACGCTCCTATAGTTGTTAGGGAGAGCTGCCAGGTCGCTATCGACATGTGGGAGGTGAGCCCGATCCTACCTCTATAAGAAAGCTTGACTAAACAGCACAATCGCAGTACGAGAACTCGGCAGAGCAATTCAACCCTCTCGACTCGCTTTCTGCCTCTGCCCCTGCCCCCTCCACCACTACGTCAACGACTGATAAGGCCAAGTTGACAGGAATGGAGCGTTCCGCCGCCGCGGCTGTTGCGGCAGGTATGGGCGTTGGCGTCGCTGCTTAGGCAAGCTTCTATCATCCTATTTGAGTCTCCCGTTGTATATCCTGCATCATGTCTTCTATACCATCCCATGCATTCATGCTACATACCGCATACATTTTTGGTCTTGGGCTTACGGCTTCTGTGTCTAATGACGCACAGTTCATTCGATACTGGTCCATCACTACATGCCCAAGTTCGCGATCTCACTCGCAAGATCACTCAATCTCTTCTCTGCTTTGGCTTTGGCTAACCTGCTGACGGCATCTTTGCCTATTTGCACATCGCCAACTCTCAAGCTACCACTGATCGAGGGGGAGACAATCTGCATGCCGTGGTCAGCCAGATCTACCGTACGATCGAAGTTGCGACCTGCGATATACACTCACAATGTTGCCCAAAGCCACAGATGCGCGATAGATGACTTCGGCATCGTCCTTCTCATTGATCAGAACCTGACATCACCCTATGATCAACTTCTGAACCTCATGACGTCGACACTGCGTGACTTACATGTGAAATCAGGTCGAGAAGTGTGTTGGCTTGATTAGCTGGAAAAGCGTTTTCCACAGCAAGGACGGAATAGCTGTTACCCGAAGTGCATCAGCATCTTTCCTCCTTTCCTGAACCAAAACAAAGCTCACTTGAGCGCGATCGTCGCGACAACGACCTTTCTCGCCCCCAGCAGACCCCAATCCAGGTTCTTCAGGGTGCGCAAGACTTCTTCCGCTGCACTTGACGTCCCCAATGTCCGCTTTCCATTTGATGTGGAGAACAAGTTGGCAATACCTCTCAAAGCAAGAAGCGTATTGGTATCTCTAGCTTTTGATGGGACGTAGGGTGTTTCTAACGACGCCGCTTGGATCAAAGCGGATGCTGTCGTTGCATTCGCGCCGAGAAGAGGTGAAATGGCTGCAAGAGCCCGAGTGAGGTCGATAACTACAAGTATAGGAGGGATTGGTCAGGAAATTTGCCATAATCGAAGGATCCTCCGAAACAAATGTGCAAGCGACGGAACCACATCACTCACGAGGGAATCGCTTGTCCTCCGGCCACCGGGGAATGGTCTCCAGCAAAAGGACAGGATCCCATTTCTCCTTAGAATTCTGAGCATTTACATCGGGCTGAGCCACAGAGGGCAGGCCAAGCAGTGCATAAATCTCGACGAGATTTTTCTCCTCATTACCGGTGAAAGCGACGTTTGGCTGCAAAGATGACCTGGTCGTCAGCTTACGTCACCGCGGGAACACTTGAGACGGAAGAGACACACATTTGTGACCTTGAACTCGTCGTTAAGCTGGGTGATCTTTCCCTTGGCAGCCCCAACGTTGAATGTCTTGAATGACAAGTACGATTTCACAGGAAGGATGCCTGCTGTCTTTGGCTTAGAAGGTGCACTGGTGGAGTATGCAGATGATCCTGGTTTAGCAGTATCAGCTGATTGTAGGACGCTTCGTAAAGCACAAGTCTACCTACCAGTGAATGGGTCGCCGCCGCCGTAGCTTGGTCCTGCAGTACTGCTAGCACCAGTATATCTCGATGCACCGGTGTACGGATCTTGATAAGTCGATGCCTCAGATCCCTGCCCAAGTTGCACACCCTCCGTGTTCTTCTGAATGAACTCGACCACTTGTTCCCCGTAAGAATCGGGAAGCTCGTGCTTGGCCAAGAAACGCTGCGCAGCGGCCCAAGGGTTCTCTACGAATATAGTTGGCCACCAGCTCTGAAGAGACTCGTAATGGACATAGACTCACCTGAGACGTTGAAGGGCAACTTGAGCGGAGGCATTCCCTCAGATACGTCGACATCGAAGACGTAATCGTACTCTTGTCCTTCGTACAACTGTTTCCGTCCTGAGCCGATAGCGTCGACAACTTGGCCGATTTGTTGCCATGTGGAACTAGGAGCGGACCACTACCACGAGATAGGTCAGAATGTGTAGCTAATGCTGGATCTGAAGGCTAGCTCACTTGATACGCCTCGACTACGCCATTGTTCTTGATCATAAGAACCTGACCGTCTTTCTTGCCTGATGATTCGTCGTCAGCTTTGCAACCCAGCTGTGCGATACATGCGAGCTCACCTTCCCTGCCAAGTGCCTCGATGCCAGGGAGATCGGAGTGTTTGACGTCTCCTACTTGACTCCTGTTTGTATTGGTCAGAAAATCAACGAATCCACCCTCTGACTTGACTCACTTGTCAAGTTGTCTCCCGCTGACTTCCTTGTCCCACGCTTCTCTCTCCGCCGCAGGAGCAGCAAGCTCTTCTTTTCTTGTGAAGAAGCGTATAGCGGAGTCGGACGAGGCGGAAGCGATATATGATGCTGGTCCTGACGTGGATGCCACGACAGCACTTGACCACAGAGAGTTGGCAGTATGAGGAATGGTTTGAATAAGTTCGGTCTCTGTATTGGGGTCAGATTATACATCCTACACGAGAATGTTGAATCTTGCTCACCTGACCAGACGCGTAGCGTGCCATCCTCGCCTGTACTAATCGCTCCTCCACTGGGCAAAGCCTTGACTGAGTATACAAATGAGGTGTGTCCGGATAACGAGCGAAGCGGTGATGGTTTATCGAAAGAATAGACGTTGATGAGACTGGAAAAGTTGTTGTTAGTCACGAACTAATTGATGTAAATAGACAATGCAGACATACCCATCATTACCCGCACTCCAGAAACCTTTTCCATCAGGCCGCAAGCTCAGCCCCCTGACCGGTTCAGAATGGCCAGTGTAGGTCTGCAAAGGGGTTGACTTGCCCCCTTTCGGGTCGATAGAGTGCAGAATGATCGTTTTGTCGGCGGAAGCTGACCACGATGTCAGTCGTTCATTCTGCTTGTATAGCTGTCGCGTTGGCTTACCCGTTAACAGCCTATCTTCACCGACAAACTTGACTGCCCACACCGCCTGTTCGTGCCCCTCGATGTGAATGGCTTTCTTGAAGTCTTTCCACACTATGACGGTTCTGCAAACAATCGTGAGCTATTTGCAACTAGAACGTGTGTCATTAAGCTCACTTGTCCCAACTTCCACTGGCTATTAAGCCGCCTCTGCTCGTGTCCATGCAACAGAGATTCTGGCGATGTTCGATGAGCGTGTGATAGGGTTCCTGCAGTGTACCTTCTGGTGGTGGAGGAGATGTAGGCGAAGGCAGAGTGTATGTGGCCAGAATGCCTGAAGCCGACCCGACAAGAAGGAATGCTGAGACATCATCAGATCGCGTCAGCTCTGATGTTGGGGTACTGCGACGTTGACCTTGGCAGTCGAGGACATACCTTCGCCTTGAGCCCTGACCATTCCCACACAGCTGATATATCGCTTCTCGGGCCCTTCTACTCTGAGCTTGACGTCCCATTCGCTTGACCTGGCAGATGGCCCCCAGACTATAGCCGATCCATCCCTTGATGCTGAGAGAAGTAAAGGTATCTCTGGCGATGGAGCTGTAATATCTCGCACGTCTGAAGCGTGGCCGTGCAATGTGAACGCGAGCTGGTACGGCTGTTGCGACATGGCGTACTGATCGTTGCAAGTGTTGATTCGTCAGTACTCAGAAGAGATATCGTTCAAGTGAGATGCACTCGCGTAGTGTTGAGAACCTAGTCGTCAGCGTCATCTACGAGTAGGTCACCGCTTGACCAATAGTCACGTGGTTATTGAGAGTGAAATGTGGAGACTCCATCCAGTCACCGAAGTCACCGAAGCGTTATCAACGTAAACATTTATGAAAAGAGCGACGTTTACCCATTCACTTGGCACCATTCACCACCTCTTCTACCACAGCGATTCATCTGGACTGACAGCGACTACAATGGGGAATCGATGACCATTACACAGAGCATCCTACCGACAACAGCAAAGTCCGCCGTTTGCCACTGACAACATCGGATTTCTTCCCTTTCACATTGTTATTGCCCTTTATCTAGTCCAGGCAGAGATAAGATACCATGCCTGACCTACTCACACCACAAGCTCTGGCAACGGGTAAGTCATGCTCAATATAGACTCATACATATTCATCAGCCCAAAGTACTGACATGACTGCTTGCTCTCGCTGCTCAGCCGGTCCCCTGGTTCTGGAGACGCTCTTCAAGCACTTTTTCGGCCCAAAGCCGCAGGATGACAAAGGCAAAGCGAGGGAGGACTTGCTGTACGATGAGGGTGAGTTTCAACAGCTTTAGGAAAAGCTCGCAAACCTGACAAGCTACTGGACACTTCCCAGCTTTTGTACTCATGAAGGTACGTTCTCTGGCGCGACTATCTAGATTTGCACTTGAAACAAGCTAACGCCAAGTCAAGACGTTCATCGAGATAGCTACCAAGTGAGCAGCGCTCTTTTGCTCTCGTTCGCTTTGATCCAAAATTAATGGTGAACAGATATCCAGTGGCGGCGCTGCAACGCTTTGGCCAAGTTCGAACTCCCACCCCACCATGGGTCGCTTTGCATCGGGTAACTATCCCACAAAAATCCCTTTTATCAGCTTCGGAACATCTCATCAAAGCATTTGGAGGAGAAGAAATGGCTTTCAAGATCGCAGGAGGGACAAAATGGTGGCAGGTCCGTGCTGGGCCAGGTGTAGAAGCCGAGTGGATCGTTTTGAAGAAGGATTGGAAGGATGTCGTCGCTGAGGAAAAGCAGGCGAAGGCGAGCGCTAAGGATGATGGGGCAGATGGGTTGGGCGAGGAGGAAGAGGACGAGTGTGAGCTTCCTTCCCTACCTCCATAGGATACCTCGGGACAAGCTGACTGGTCTATAGTCCGCCCAGAGATGGATAGATTACGGTGTATGCTCTACAGTAAGTCCTTATGATAGCCTTAACGAAGTTATCCGCAAGCTGACCTGTTTGCCAGTACATGGTGGAGCGTGAGTACTAGCCTCCATTGTCCTTTTCCGCACACTGAGAAACGCCTCAGCTATTACTGGGGATCCATCAATACGCATCGCTACATAATATGGAGGCTGGCCAAAAAGTGAGCAAACAGCAATATCCATGATCCTTCTGCTGATGTATTACCTTTAATGAACGCAGGATGCATGGTCGCTGCTTTGCAGTCAATTACCGGAGTGCGTTTCCCATTGCCAAACTATCATGGCAGTGCGCCTCTTGCTAACAATCACAAAGAGGCACCACAATACCCATTCCCATGTGCGATACAAGACTGTCTAGCAGCGTACATATACCTCACAAACCCTCCGCCCGGGGCTTTACATCGTCCGGTCGACCCGAAAAGTATCATTCTTGCGGGCGATTCCGCTGGAGGGGGACTGGTACTTTCCTTATTGCAAATACTGAGAGATACGCCTGGCCTGGAACTTCCCGCTGGAGCAGTGCTCATCAGTCCCGTGAGTCCTGGTGTGAGCGGACAATCGCTGTATCGCTAACTTACGTTCCGCTCGTGATAGTGGTCCGACTTGACGCATAGTTTTCCCAGCATTCTTGAGAACACTGCTACTGTAAGTCCAGCTGACCAATATTTGGCGACGTTCGCTGACCCATCAATCAGGACATCGTTCCGCCTTACGGCTTCATACATGTCAGTTCCCCAGCAGAAAGCGATGTCAGTAGCGCACAGCTGATATCAATCGCAGAAACCATCCTCTTTGTGGCCCCCACCACCTCCTATCCTAACCGATCATATCCAGTCTCGTCTCCGAGCCCGAGTGAAAGAAGCTGTTTCTAGACTACGAAACGATCAATCTGGCGCTCAGCAAGCCCACAGACGTCTTTCTTTTCTTGCTAGCAAGTCCGACGTACCCGTTGTGCAAGGTGTTCATGAAGCGCCGGCAAAGGCGCAAGTCAAAACTTCGGAGCCGAAAGGACATTTGGATAAGAGCGAAGATCAAAGCGAGTCGGATCTGTATCCTCTCGCCGACAAGTCGGAAAAGAAACATCCTGAGCCTCGAGGCGAACCTACGCACAATCCGTCAAAAGCAAACCCAGCGCTACTTTTCACCCAATTAGGTCAACGAAGTGATCACGGCACACAGCCTGAAACTCTGTCGCAGTGCGATATACCGTTGTATCTTGATGTCAAAGGGGATCAGATCGCTATCGATACGCAAATTCAGATGTACGCGACGAACGCTCAACTGTGTCATCCATGGGTATCACCGATACTGGGCAACTTAGGTGGTCTTCCGCCGCTGTTTATCATGTGTGGAGCGAACGAAGTCCTGCGAGATGAGATCATTTACCTGTACGTATAAGCCAGGTACCACAGCTTGGGCGAGCTGACAGATCAAGGTAGTGCGCACAAAGCTGCAGATCCTGCCAAATACCCTTTGCGAGATGACGTTCGGGCGATGGTACCGTCGTTGGATCGAATCGAGGAGAAGCATGGCCCCACTAACGTGCATTTCCAGATATACGATGGTGAGTATCTTTATACTGTCGCATTGTATGCGAGCCCTGTTGACTTCTGACATATGAGCAGGTGTATGCCATGACCTCGTACTGTTTTCGATGACGAAGCCCGCTCGTGGAGTGTTCCGCGCCATAGCGTCCTTTGCGCGATACGTCACTCCTTCTGCCCCCGGGTCGCTGTACATCGGTAGATCACGGCCTAATTCCTCAAAACAATCTGGTGCAAGCTCGTCGAGACCGCCATCGACTCCCACAACTCCAGACATTCAGGATATACAAGGCGAGGAGAAAGGGCAGCCTATCGTTCAAGGTACAATGACTGCCACGCCCCCTCCAATGACGCCCACATCATTGGGACCAATCCTTGGCTCTACGTCACCGCTGCCTATGACCGCTATACAGCGAACAGATTCGCCAACCTCTGTCAACACTCGGGCAACTCTCCCGCTTCATGCGCGTGTAACAAGGAATAACTCTGCTATCTCCGCTATCACTTCTGCATCGAGCGCATCGGAGAGTGAACTTCCTCACGAACCTAAACAGGATGCATTACTTCCTAACAGAACCAATCGTCGGGCGAAGAGTACTGCGCCTAGTGGCGACGATGCTGGACCTAGATTCGCCGATCATACCGTCGACGACTCGAGGGCCCAAGAGGGCGAGGCCGGCTGGCCGGGGATCTATCGAGTGGAAAATGTGAGTCATTCAGGCTCTTTCATGTTGTTGACGAGGCTGACAAGGCATAATCGCTTTTCCAGCCTTTCAAAAATAACATGATTCGAGAACGCGTATCGACCACGGGCGAGATCCGTCCTCTTGAACCAGCATCTGACTTATCGGCAATGACAATGCCATCCGGGGAAATCGGTATGATCAAAGAAGGTCCTGCGATGAGATACCTCAATGGTCAAGCTCTGTGGGATAAAAAGTACCATCGGGCTATCAAGAAGACCAAGAAGCGGCGCGAGCAGAATCTAAAGAGGGCGACAAAGGATAGTCATCACATAGGAAAGCGATGGTCCGAGATCATCGAGAAGTCTAGGCAAGCCGACGGCCCGAATGCTCAAGTTGAGAACCAACGCGGCATGCGACTCGATAAGTCAAGTCTAGGGAACGCCGATAGCGTCTCGTCGAGTGGCGAGAGTGAAGATGAGACTGAGGACGCTGGCAATAATGGAGAACGAGAACGCACATCAAAAGGCGATGATATACTCGACCAAAGTTGGAGTTGGACATGGGCGTTGAACGGCGAAAGTCCGCCTCCGTCAGCCGTCGTATCCAGGCGAGACTTTGTGAGTAAAGTCTCTTCACACTTCACTTTTCACATCCCACCGCGTCATAATCTCCCTTGTTCACTCGCTTCCGATCGCGTCAAGCAAGAGATGGTGCAAATGCTAATATATACTGTTCAGTCCGAAGCGCGTCAACTGGCTTTGATGGCGGATCGAGTAGACGCTTCTCACCGAACGCCTCTACACGGACTCAGTATATGGGTAGCCCTCGCGTCCTTTTTCAGTAATACGTCGGAAAGAAAAGCTGGAGAAGCTGTACGTCATGCTGGTGAGATGAAGGGTCTGGACAAGACAGGAGCGCAGTCTAGGCTTTTTGGTGAAGACCTAGAAATTGACAAGAACGCTGGCGGAGGCGGAGGGGCGGAGAAGAAAGGGCTTGCAAAGTTCTTAAACTTGAGCTTGGGGAAGAAGTAGGTTGTTGGACATCTGAAGCGGATATGTCGGGAGAAAATGCTTGTCTCATACCGCGCTGTACTCGTTCATCTGAGTTGAATGTTGGAATGCACTATATAATGTATGCAGATTGCACTCACAAACTAATAAAGTACGGACTATGGAAGATGACAAGGTCACGAATAATTTACCGCGCTTGCACTGTGTACATCAGTCGCTATCTCTTCCCGCCTTTCTTGGAATCTTCCCCTTCTTTGATCCACCGCTTGGGCACACCGCGCGCAACGAGGGATTCAGTGACGAGCCTGATTTGGCTGCCTTGGACGAGCACTTCCTGAAGATTCAATTTGGGCGAAGCGCCTTGTAGTGGTTGAACTGTGTCATAGATCAACGTAAAGAGGGAAGGAGCAGGGTATGTCAGCTGGTGCGATCGACCTCTTCCGTCTGTCACAAGTCCGCGCTATGCAGCATGTGGTGAATGACGGAAATGAAGAAGAGGCTTGACTCACCCGAGGCGCTTCCCGCGCATACCTTGCGCATCTCTTCGGCGAAAGAGTCGATATCCACACTGAACGTTTCCAGCCCTGTGATGTGAGTGACGGTTTTTCTGCCTTGTCGAGTCTTGACAGTAAGCGTAATTGGCTGCAGCGTGCCCTTCCTGCAAAGAAGCGGCGAGGTATCAGCGGACAATGTCCAGATCTTCCGGACATCTCCAATCCCCGTCTGTACAGGAGCTACAGTCGGAGCAGAGGGAAGTCTGAACAAGGATGTAGGACGCACTTCATGACGCCGCCCACGGAGACGCTCCACGCTACCCCAGCTCTCAACTTGCGCATAATCTCATCTCGCGCCATCTTTTCTCCCGCTTCAGGTTTCTTGATTCCCACAGCTCGACCCAGCTCGTCATCGAGCAGAACATTTCGGTGGTCCGCATGCAATAAGGCGTTCTTACTAATATAGCCGTCCAAAGCGGATTTCAACTCTGTAGGATGATGATATGCTGCTTTACTACCAATCGTTTCGGCTCACATCAGCTCCAATCGATGTTTCAATACAAGGGAACTCACTCAACGCCACACGCCTCCCAGAACGAGATCGCTCCGCCGGCAGGCTTCCACATCTCCTCGATGACAATCTCCTTCGATTTGCCCTTTGCACCGGGTCCGCCACCTGAAGGCCCTGACGACGTGCCATCTTCAGCTGCCGCAATGGCAGCTTCTCGAGCGGCTCTCTTGGCTGATTTCGCCTCTTCTTCTGCTATTGTTGCGAAATTATCGTGGGTCTGTAATGAAGGATGCTGCGGGTCGAATCTGCAAACCACCATACCACAACCGTTACCATTAGCAAAGATTTCGATGCGATCGCTACAGAAACTCTGGTCACTCACGCCGTGACGATAGTCTCGCCTTTGGTCTCTTTGACTTTGAGCAGACCCTCCTTGTTCACCTCCTTCATCCACTTTGTCAACTTCTTCCACTCGCTTTTGGCAATAACGACATCGTCTCTCCTATCTTTTGGTATGTAGGCCGGACGATTAGGCAAAACGTGTGCTGAATAAAGCAAGGATGCTGGAATGGGTAATGATGTAAGGGAAAGTTGTGTGAGAGCTTGTAGCAGAGATATCGAAAGCAGAGTGGAGATCTCTGAGGGAGTCAAGGGTGTGCTGGCAGAAGAAGAACTCTCAGCCGGAGGTGGAGAAATGGACAGGTCTTCCATTGCCGGAGTCAGGTTGGGCGAACTTGGCGTGGACCGTGATGGACCCGCAGAGGAAGAGCTGTTTACTGGCGGAGGAGCAAGCGCTTGGCTAGGTAGCGGTAAAGGGAATGAGAGTATCTTAGGCTTTGCCCCGAGTTCCCACAGGCTATCACGGATGTAAGCTATAATCCACGATGCAAAATCAAGCTGCAACGTACTGATCACCAATGATACAGAGGATGTCGGCAAACTTTCCTTCATCCCTGTCCTCATCACTACGTAGAACCTCGATTCGGCGAGCTACAGCTCCTCCAACTCCGCCCTGCGCTACCACTCGTCCTACGCCAACATACGAGACATCGTCCACGCCGTTCTTGGACGAGGTGACAAAAGCTACTAGTCCGTCTTGCGGTATGTCGGGTATGAGATGTGGAGAAGCCAGGTTTCGTACAGCTGGGATAAATAGGGGTGCACCTGTTAAGATCGGGGGCGGCAGCGGCTTATGTAGTTGGATTATCGGAAGTGGAGACTGGGGCAGGGGGAGGGATAATAGTGATACTGCGTTACATTACATCGCATTAGCATTAGCATTGCCTGAAATGGCACTACAAGGCTCCACATACAGGTAGGGATGTATTCCTTCGAGTTGCGGCCGAATGACATCCATAGTACTTCTCCGTCAGGAGAGAGATAGAATGTCTGTTCATTTCAGAATCAGATCAGCTGTACATTCCTTCGTCACAGAACAGAAGAGATTTCGACATACACCCTCAACACCCGCACTGGTCTCAAAAGTACAGCTCCTCACTCCTTCGGGCAAGATGATCTTGCCCAGTTCTTTCTCACTCAGACCTTCTACAGGCTCAGACTCAACATCTGTAGTCTCGCTTGATGATGCTGGCGGAGAGAGGAGAGAAGGGTATTGTGTTAGTATCGCTTGGACAAGCTGCCGACGTGCAGAGGAGCGGAGCGGGGTCGCATTGCCCTGATGCGCGAGCGGCTTCTTGAACATTTCGCGGGGTCTACGACGGTGGATTCGAGCAAGAGGGGAATCTATATCAATTGCAAGGTGCTCGAAAGAAAGGAGCAATTCTATGAGGAGATGCAGCAAGCTGGCTGCAATTCGAGTAATCGACGACTTTTGTTTCGGTTATCCCCCCATGGGGTAAGAGCGGCATTGTGTCAAAGCAGCTGTTGATTGTTGACAGAATACATCATACTCTGAATCATCATCAACCCTTATATCCAATATGCTCTGTAGCTTGGTCCTGTGCCCAGCTTAACTCTCTGCTCCAAATCGCCCACTAGCTCGCAAGTAAAACAGCCGACGGGGTAAGCCCATTCTCCTTTAACGTCTTCTTCATATCTGCGCGAGAAAAGGTTTTCCTACCAGCAAACCGATTTGTGAGCTTCATTTCCCGCAGAACATGTCCAAGTAGTTCTTGTTCGAACTCACCGAGGAAAGGTCGAGGCGAATGTCACTGTATCGACGTTGTATGCCAAATTCTCTGATGCCACCCATTCCGCCACGTCGATTAATGCTGTCCGTAGCTGGGTTAGCCAATCACCTTTGTATTGAGTGAGATCACTCACTGTTATCACTTGGAAAAGTCTTGGTCAGCGGTGCACCGCCAGCACTTAGCCGGACCTGAGGATCGCACAACGATTGTCAAATTTTAATCAAACAAGCATTATGCTCGACGGACCTGCAACCGTGTCTCCGGATTCTCCGAGCTCTTCACGGCACTCGCAGGCTTTGGTGCTGTGGTCGAGGAAGAAGCACCGCTACCTGTGGGCGTTGCTGCGTCACTACCATCACGCAAAGCCTTTTCTCTGGCGGCTTTTTCTGCTCGTTCGCGCTTGTCCGCCTAAAACACGGAATCGATTGTTAGTGTTGACTTTACGGTGCATGTTTCGAGGACCCACTTCAATTTGCGCTTTGATGGCAGCGCGGGCTCTTGCGTCCTCCAATTTCTCTGATATTATCACGCAAATCAGCTGTGGCAGACTAGGGACCATCGACAGCTGCACGTACCCCTTTTCTTTCGCTCGGCTTCTTTGGCCATTTCCTTCACTTGCAGATCCTCTTTGATTTTGCCTTGATCCTGTCCCGCTTTCCTTCGAAGGGCCTGTAGCGCAGCGTATCAGCATGGGTATCGATGAGGATGGAACCCAGTTGCCGTGAAGACTAAGAACAGCTCACCTCATTGGCCTTGTTACTTTTCGAGTCTTCCTGAGCCTGCGCGGCTCGTTTGATCGCCAGCTTCTCCCGCAATTCAGCTAATTTGGCCTTTTTCTCTTCCTCTGTGAGAGGTTTGATCTATCCGAAAAAGAAGTACGATCAGTTTTTGACTATTTGTGTGATACTGGACGATCCCAAAATGTCACTTACCTCCTCCGTTGACTCCTCAAACTCTTGATGGCCACTCCGCTCGGCGTGGAAACTTGCGGTCGCCTCACTCTTGAATATCTTGCCGCATTCACTACATTTGATCGACTGTCATCATACAGTCAGCCTTAGCATACGAGCTTCTTCATCGCCCATTGGGATCGATCACATACTTTTGCGACCAAGTCTGCGCCCACATCGCCGCCCATCTTGGATATGTGCGCCTTGACGGCGTCCTCGTCATCTTCGTCCACATCGGCTCCGGCATCGGCGCTCGCAGATGCTTCGGGAACGGGGTTATCGGCATTGGCGAGCAAGTGGTCCATTGCAGGCTACATCGTATGTCAGCTGTCGTTACCTCAGTTTGAACGGTATAGGTCTTAGCTTACTTGCAAGCCGGCATTCTTGGTCGCCTTTAGTGCCCCTAAACTTGAGTTAGCCAGTGAAGCGAGCACGAAGAAAGAATAAGTGAAGCCCACAATCAATTCTCGCCGGGTCGAAACCCATAGATAGTAATGTCTTCTTGTCTGACATGCTGCAGTGCTTTCAATGCTGTTGAAGAGGCAGAGAAAGAAAGAGTAATGGCGACTCGATGTCTGAAATGACATCCACTGACGCTGACGACATTGAGACAGTTAACGCGTTTCACCTTATAACCACGTGGCCTCCACTTGAAAGGTCCACCTTGTTCAAAGCCAGCATTGGCGGAGGTCTAAGAATATGGTTGTCTTGTCGCATGCTTTTTGAGGTGATAGATCCACTACCTGAGATATCAGCGAGGACCACCTTAGTCAGATTGTATATGAACGCTTGGGCTGGGATGTCAAGACTATATTCGTGCTCATCCTCCCGGATTCTGCGCGAGTGATTTTCGCCACTTGTCATTTTTATGTGGTTTTCATCTCATTGTCCACTTCCTCTTGCTTTCCTCCTTGCCCCTCACTCTCTTCTGAACCTCTGACCAGCACTGTGTCATATCGGACTATTACATTGAGTCAGATCTCTCCACAAGTAATACGTACACCTCCGAATATCGCTTTCGATCGTACTAGCAACAACTGTAACATGGATTTTCCTCCCCCCAAGTCACCCTGTGTCCCCCCGAAGACGGCGATCCCTCTCCCCGTCGTAAAATACCGCCCCAAGAAGCCAAAGCCAGGAGTCGACAAACTCGTCTACGACATTTCGAAACGGACTGCGGAGCTCTCTACTGCCTACGAAGATGCGTGGCACGGCGATGTCTTGCTCGCTACCACTCCTCTCTTTCCGACTTTGAATACCGCTTTGTTGTCAAGTCACTGCGCGGGATGTTGGAAGCTTGATGATGAGATTGCAAAGAGCAGAGAGGGACTAGCTGGTATCAAAAGGAAACCACTGTTGGCTTGCGGACGATGCAAAGTCTTTCATTACTGCCACTGGGTAAGTCGCCGAATGACTATTCCCATCTTTCTTGTTGATACTGATTGATTCCGCGGGGTATCCAGCGTTGCGTTGCCAAACATATTGGAAGCCACTGTGACGAATGTCGAGTGCTTGTGCGTACTGGTGATGACGTGCCGTCGACGCTTGTGCGACTCATTTCAAACATCGTCTGGGCGAGGGGAACGAGGGCGTTTAAACCGGTTCGTCTCCTCCGACATTACGATTCGACCAAAACATTGCTGACAATCACCTGATTCAAGTAGGAAGATGATTGGGTCGCGAGACACAGATGTCAGTCTGGCCGTAAAACGAGCATTCAAGCCCACACTGACCTGTACATGCCAGTGCTTCCGTTAAAACGTGCCCACAAGGCCCATGTTCAAAGTCTGACCGCGGAAGTTAGCGAATTTGTGGCACCTCGAGGCTCGGGAATCGAGTTGTCAGACTATCACTTGTCTGATGAGACGGCTCTGGCCAAGCTAGTCCAAAAGGTTAGTGTCGAGTATGGGACCCGTACAGACTGTTTTGACAATGTGATCAGATTCTGACCTGCCTGTTCCCTCTGTACGACCTATCTGCTCTACCGATTGGCATTTGTATATCTCCTCGTCTGTCTCGCCTGAATCATTCATGTCGTCCCAACGCTATGGTAGTTTTCCCAAAAGGACCGAAAGCCGAACGTGGCATGCAAGTGGTCAATGTAGACCCCATATATAGTGGTGAGGATGTAAGTCGTCAGCAATGGAAGAAGCTTGACCCTGACTGTCTCCGACAGGTGACCATCTCGTATCTTGATAGAAGCATACCAACGCATCTTCGGGAAAGTCTGCTTGTTCCATTCGGTTTCAAGCATGACTGTGACTACTGCAAGACTTCAAAAGTCGACATCAGGTGGTGTGCAATGCACGAAAGCTGTAAAAATGACGGGGACGTGACACTGCCTGGGACTGCACTGGGTTATATGCCAGGCGAAGACCAGCTTTGGGACGAGGCAGAGGCAGCCAACGCGTCGACAGGATTTTCGGAGAACACTTGCTCCCTTTGCAAAGCCGTCGCATCTACCGACAAGCCCTGGACGAGCTATCAAGAGGCCTCCGCAGCGTGGTCGGACGAGTGGATGGAGGAGATGGAGGGTGTAAGACTCCCCCTCACAAGAGGTCAGTCACTCGAAGCGGAATGCCAATGCGTTGTCTGTACTAATCAGAGTGTCCACTGTCAGACTTCGCAAAACACCGCTCGCGACTAGCGCCCTTGATTGACAAGGTCACCGATTTCATACCATCGACAGTCTATCCACTCCCTTACCTCTTTCGACGACTGGCCAGACTACACCTCACGGTATCCCGTCAGACCGCCTCGCAGCCGAAAGCAGACCGGAGCGCCATAGAGATGCTCCAAGATTGTTTGGACTGCCTTGGGATAGTGCATGACTCGGTGACTCTAGTGCACTCGCACGAACCCAGTCCTTTAGGACTTGCGATTCTTGTCGAGCTGGTCGAAGCGAATTTTGAGCTTCTGGCTACATTCAAGCGGGAATTGCAGGACAAAGTTGTCGAAGTTTCATTTATGACCGTGGCGGAGCCCGAAGCCCGTCCGTCTTCGCCCACGTCAACGCCCAACGAATCACCCAGGAAATCAGCACCTCCAGAGAGACTATCGCATCGGGTCGAGAACAACAAATGCAAACGGCGAGCCATGACGTATCCAATTCCCTCCTCGTCTCGTGCAGACTATGACCAGCGTCAATGTCTCGCGAGACTAAGAGCGCTTGCTGCGAAGAATGAATGGTCAGAGGAAAATCGGACTGTGATTCGTGAAACGATAAAGCGAGGGAGGGTGTCTATCGTGGATGCGAAAACCGATGCGCGGTCATTGGCGCTATTCGAGACGGACCTTGGGCGTGGGCTAGAGGAACACGAGCTGAAATTCGAACGACTGGCTGTGTGGTTTGAGACTCGGATAACGGATCAGGAGACGAACCAAAGTGAGGTGGAAGCGCCATACACTGTCATAATGTAAGTCAGTATTTTGTCAAAGTATCATTTCTGTAATTTGTATTAGTGTTGTAGCCTTGTAGCTTATGCTTTGTGCGATGTTGTATCATGTTGCATTGCGCATTACATGACAAGCGGAAATCCTAGTCCGAAGATGTTATACTATGCTTGATATACTCCGCTAACGATCGATGCCACTAACAAATACAGATAGAAGATGATTATTGCCAACCCCAAAAGCCGTCCCAGAACGCAGGCGTTTCCGCTCCTCTGATGCGATTCCATTTCTGCCTGGCTCTCCAACGCCAGTACCTAATTAACGTGACCATGCCACACCCTACGAGGAAGATGCCAATTAAAATTCCGGCAAAATAACCGAATGGCGACTCGGAGCCGTCGGCCTCTTTGTGCAGATCTGAAGTGGCTTCACCATTCTGTGGAATGTGGATATTCATCGAGAATAGACCTGGTCAAAGTGATCAGTTGCACGCAAGTAATATTGGATACCGGGTGGAGACAGGAAAACTTACCGAGGATCAGCTGCATTGGCAAGACTAGGATCGTCACAGTCGACAAGGCGAGGATGGCTTGGTCTGTCCCTCCTCGAGCAAAGGAGAACGATACATTCAAATGCGATAGGTACGCCGGCTGGCAGTGCGAGAGGATGTATTCGTAATGATACAAACTCGTTTGAAGCAGCAGGATGTGGTCTGCAGAATATTTCGTCAATATTGGTAATATCACCGAATGGAGACGACTCACCTTCCACATCACTGAGATACGCATCGACTGCTCCGCCCTCTTCCTTTGCCCTCTTTCTCAATCTACCAATGACGGCTCCTTTGGCTCCCAAAGTACGCGTGAGACCAGTGACCAGCCTTCTCATCTCGGTAATCCGCTTCAACATTGTTGATCTGTCGAACACGGCATCGGGTTGTTGCTCATGTTTCCTCTTCACCGCTGATGTGGTTGGGAGAAAGAATAATCGTATATACACAAAGGGCTTCGGCACAGTCAGTGCTATTGAAGGAATACTTGAACGCATTCGTTTCGCTAGTGATGGGCCAGGCGCTTGTTTGGTAGACACTTGACGCTTGACGCTAGTAGGTAGATCACCATGCTTTTCATCTATAATGGCCTTTTCGTCCATCGTCAAGGTCTTTTCCGAAGAATTTGGCGACGGCAGATCAGCGTGCTCCAATTCTGCCGTGGTCTTCTTGGGATCTGTTGTTGGATCAATAGTCAAGGAATCGATATCATCTACTTCGCCATCGACATATCGAATCAAGGGGAAGAAGGTGTCGACGATGGAATCCAACAAGCCATGCGCAATCCAGTCCGACCCATGATCGGGGTTGGCTAGTGTCAACACACGGTCAAGAACCCGTTTTGTATGCTTGGATATGTCCTCGAAGTGGAACTGCAAATCACATTAGTCAGCTGTGCTTGATAACACTTCGAGACAGTCGACATACGCTAACTATCCCATCGGCAAACACCACCAGATACACATTGACTGCACCGACTCCGACACCTTCCAACCCTTCTTTACCCGGACGATCTTCAACGATCTCGACCTTTTCCCCACCTTTGCTGGCCATTTTGCCTGATGCCCGACCCATGCCCCAACCTCTCCGCCTGCCCTCTTTCTTATGCTCTGAATGATGATGATGCTCGGAATGCGCGCCGCCATGGACTATTGGCGACATCTGAACTCCAGCCACAAATGTCGCCGCAGACGAATTGGCCGATCCAGGAGTATACTTGAAATAGTTCTCGTCAAGCGATCGAACCACTATAAAGTAGTAGCCTAATTTATCGAATGTATCGAGCTTCTCGCGAGGATCTTGCTGCAAAACGTCTTCAAGTGTGAGAGGATGTAGACCCAACAGCTGTGGTAACAGAGTCAACACTCATGGACGCGATTAGAAAAATACAGAACTGCACCTACCTCGCCGATGTCGCGTAGATCCTCCCAACTTGGGCACGACACGTCAAGCCACCAGCACCCAGAGGCTGCTGCTTTCCCATTGGTGTCCTTCTCGTCTTGTACTGGGAGTGGCGTACCAGATCTAGAAGGCACAGCAAAATCGAATCCAGTCTTCGCTGCTGTCCCCGGTGTCGGCGTAGAGGCAGGGCGGGCCAAGCCTAAGAGGTCCGAAGCAGATTTTGGTCGAACCATCTCGGTGTCCGCTGTACCTCTAAGTGTCATGAGACGAGACTGAGTCCGAGACGCAACACTTGGTCGAGTTGGTAGAGGCGGATTGACGAAAGCTGATGTGCCCCTTGGCCCTCTTGGTCGACCAGGAGCGGAGCCTCCTCGACGTACGGCAATATTTGATGCGGATCCACCAGCCGGCGTCATGGGCGGAGTATTCTCTTGGAGAAGATGACCATTGGCGAGACGTAACGATTTGATATGATCGAGAACAACGGGTAATGAGGGTGTGACGACGACGCGATCTGGGGGATAAGAGACCTTGTGACCGAAAGTAGGGCTCCATTCTCCTTCTACCAAAGTTGATGCTATCCGCTCCGAGGAAGTGTACGAATCCCGTACGCCCATATCCGCCTCTTTCTCTTTGGGCGGCATGAGTAGAGTAAACTCTCTTCTCTTGGGCACCTGTACTCTTCTTGGCCGTTCGGGACTAGTGGAAGACTGTCGACTGCGATTGGTCAATGTTCGAGCTAGCCGACTGCCTATTTTCCTCCGCTTCTTATGCGCGCTGCCCTGAGACCGAAGCTCGTGCTCGTCTCCAACCTCTGTTCCGCTATCATCAGAATCCGAAGAAGATGCGCTCCCTCGTCTGACTCCTAGCGCCTGTCCAACTCTTTCAATCACTGCTCGCGCTCTGTCCAGATTTTCGGACCAGGTCGAGCTGGCGCTGGAGATGCTTGATGATCCGATTGAAAGAGCGTCTTCATCTACGACCTGCTGCACTTGCGTGGTTGGATCGCGAGTTGCGCCTCTGTACAAATTTCCATCTTCCGTATAATATCCTAAGCGCGATGGACCAGCGACTAGAGGGATAGACGTTGGTTGGTGGTCTGACTGTAGGCGCGCTTTCCGTCGACGAAGCTTGAGCGGTGTGAGCAGCTCGGCAAACTGGGGTTGACTTGGAGCAAGTACAGCAGCGTGATCATGGGACGCTATGATAGGCGATAGTTGTATTGCGTCCTTGTCAACGTCCTTGTCTTTGACGTCAGTCTTCCGTCGCTGTCGATATCTCTGAGACGGACCAGCCTCGTTCTCCCCATCGCGTCCTTGCCCCGATACCTGGAAGGGATTACGGGGCGAAAGGTGGGGCGGCGCGTCGTGAGGTGACATTGCAGGGGAGGACGATGATGAGCGATGATACAGAGATGTTCATGGGAGTCGGTAGAGGTGCAGAGCGGCGAGTGGGCCGGCGGGGAAGCTGGATCCGTCCATCTGTGTGTATGTGTGACGTGCGACTGTGAGGGAGGAGGCAAGAGTGGAAGGCTGACAGGTGTGTGCGGTGGCGAGTCGAGTCAAACGTGAGAGCTGCCTAGCTCGTAGCCTGTGGTCCAAGCAGCGCGATTCGACAATACAGGCTACAGCTTGATCATGTGTAGTAAACGAGAGATGCTTGTGGAGTAGATTATATCAGTGTGAAAATGTTTGCAGTACGAGTAGACAACGCTGAAAAACCGACTAGGTCATTGGAGGTTAGTTCTATTTACAGAGTTTGACTGACGTTTGCGCACGTTTTCTTCTTCGCCCAGATCTCTATTACGGTTTTATTAAGGGCGTCGTACCTATTGCAGTTTTATAGCGATATTTCGTAATGGTCATTACAATTTCATTTGTTATCGCTTCCTAGTCCATAATAACAGTCGTAGTGGCTCGAGTAGTACAGTATACAAGCAGATCCAGCCGTCTATTCACTGATACAGTATAAAACATATCCGAATATCTAATGTCCATCTCCTCACTTCTCGGCCAGAGCCACAAGACTCTCGAACTCTTCTTCTCCTTGGGCCATGCACAAACGATGGAAAGCCGAATCGGGGTCCTTCATAAGTTCGCGCGGGACACCGAACTCTGCGATTCGCCCTTGGTCAAGGACCAGCACACGGTCACTGCACGGGGTTGACATATGGTATCAGACATGTACAGATAGCTCGTCGAACGACTCACTAATGCATGATAGTCGCCAGTCGATGCGCAATCACCAACATGGTCGTACCGGCGAAGCACTCTTTGACCGTGGCGGTGATTCTGGCGTCCATCTCAAAGTCAACGGAAGAAGTAGCTTCGTCCATCACGAGGATCTTGGACTGCTTCAGAAGTGCTCTTGCAAGGCACAACAGCTGTCTTTGACCTTGACTGAAGTTGGCACCTTCTATACTCGTATCGTTACCGTCAGCAAGCTACTTCATCGCATACTTCGTCAAAATACGAGCACTCACCAACAGCCACGTATGTCTCGAGATTGGCGAATGGATTATTGCCAATTTCTTCACTTGTCAAAGTCTCAGGGAGAAGATGGACTCTGCGCAACGCTTCGTATATCTCATAATCATCTGCGCGCATAAAAACATCGTTAATTTTCCTTCAGCTATCAGATCCTCGAGAACGTGATCCACGTACCCTTGAGACCAGTGACGTCCAGTGCATCTCTCAGTGTGCCCGAGCACAACATGCCGTCTTGGGCAACCATGTTCAGCCGCTGTCTTAAGTGCTGCAGTGCGACAGTCGATATGTCTGATTCATCTCGTCAATACTATGCTTGAGTCGTAGAATGATCATGCAGACTTACCTATGCCATCTATGACTATTTTTCCTTGATGCGGCTCGATGGCTCGGAACAGACTTGATGCCAAAGTCGACTTGCCACTACCCGTACATCCAACAAGCCCAACTCGCATGCCCGCCTAAACCAAGCCAAAGTCAGCTCAGCCAACATAAGGGGGCCAAGCAGCGACGACTCACCTCGACAGTGAACGACAGGTCATTTAAGACATCAGGCAGGTCGGACCCGTACCTCACACACAAGCTCTCCACTTCGATTTCGCCCTTATCCGGCCATTCTTTCTTGGGAATAATTCCCTCTAGCGTCTCCTGCTCGTCCATAGTGATGTCTACATGTCCAACTTCAGCATGAAAGCAGTACAACAGCTTGAAGCCCCTCACAATGATTAACTCGCTCGGCGCTGACAAAAGTCTGCGCAAGACCACTGAAAAGCATATCAGTATTCGGGTTAAAAGGATTCGCCAGCTCAAATGGTTCAACCTCACCTGAATTGCTCCATTAACCCAAACAACCCTGTGTTGGTGGAGTGTCAGCATTTCCTTGTTGTAAGAAGACAGTGGACATACCTTGAGAGCATGCTAATGCATATGATAGGATGAATCCGGCTTCAGAAGGTGAGATGTCCATGCCAACCAAGGTAAACCCGGTTGCTGTCACTACCACACTGGTGATAGTCTGGATGACAGCTTTGACCCATTGGGAGACTAAGTCCATAGAAATCGTGAGACGATTTCGTGTGAAACAAGCGAATGACTTACCTGTCCAATCCGCAAGCCAAGTAACTCGTTCTCGATTGTTGAGCACTTTCATAGCGGACATCATGAGGCGATTCTGTCCGAACCTGCTCATCACTCAATTCAGCAGAATTCTTAGTAGTGTTGGTGGGAGCCGCGACTCACGCTCTGACTATGACGACTCCATCAATCGTCTCATTGTATAGGGAATACAATGGAGAGCTCGCAGTGGCTGTCAAACGTCGGATATCCGATCGAATTTTGTTGAGACTAAGGCAAATGTTGGGAGCCATTTCTGAAATCTTTGGCTGTCAAGCTCACTGTCCGCTGATCCAATACAAGGGAACTCCAAAGCCTCCAACGACTATCGCCATGGTCTATTATGAAAGTGGACCTCAGCTCTCTAGCAGGTTCCGCTTCGAAGCGAGTCGTTTCAACTTACGGGGGTTTTGACACAAACAATAATCACGCTACTTGCGACAGCCAGGGCTATTGGAGATATCCAAACAACAGTCAGCCAGGGTTCCGCTGATTGATGATGGTGAGACTGAAGTACCTTCCATGACGGTCCCTGTTAGGCATTACGATGCGAGTAGGTCAGCATGGACTGTACCTACATCCTTCACTGGCGTCGTGAGGATAATCCACTTACGACCAAAACTATCGGCGGATTGCGAGTCCAGTCTCCATATATCCTGACCGAAGATATTGAGGAGGCGGCCTTGCGGAGTGGTCTCAAAGAATGTTAAGGGAGCACCAAAGACTCTGCTCAGGAGCATATTATGGATTTTCTTGCTTCCAGCACTGTAGAAACCGACTTGGTTGATACCGTAGAGCCAGACCCATGACATGCCGCCAATCAAGACAGCAACGGTAGTGATGCCTGCCCAAGTACTGAGATAGTAGTTGAGGTGAGCCGGATCAGGATCAGCAGACCAAATGGCCATCCACCACTGTCGTACGACCTCCAAAAACCTGTATCCTCCAAGGAGAAAAGCCATCCCGAGCCAGTACCACATGCCGCCTGCTGATTGGAGTATGAGCAAATAATGGTTCGTCTCAACCCGTCCAACCGCCATGTGTTCTGCTCTATACAGGCGCCTGGATTCTTGATTTGAATCGTTCCGTTCCTCGTATACCTTCTTCTGCGCTTTCGGGGAAACTGGCTCCTCTATGCCGGGCGACATGGCTTCAGAATCAGCTTCCAGTGTACTGAGCTTGGCTTGATTGGCGGGACAGGCTTGCTCCACTTGCCCGTTCCGCAAAGCGATCACGTATTCGGCCGCAGGCACCACGAGACTGACATGGTGACTAACCAAAACGACCGTTCGATCCCGGAGAAGACTACCTCGTAGGCACTCGTCGTACAGGAACTGCGCGGTGTGCGCATCGACGGCTGAGAGTATATCGTCGAGGTAAATTGTCTTTGCGCGAGAATAGAGACATCTGGCCAAACCGACTCGGCCTTTTTGTCCGCCGCTCTGTCACCCATGTCAGAAATTGTATATGCAGTAACGTTCGATACTCACCAGAGTTATACCGTGCTCGCCAACTTCGGTAAGATCACCGTCTACCATGATGTCCAGGTCAGGTAGTAGCGCGGCTTGCCTCAGCACTTCTCTGTATCGCTCGCGCCACAGTGGTTGACCGAAGAGGATGTTGTCGCGGATGCTACCATGTCGAATGAAGCTCTGTTGTGGAGCGTATGCCACCGAGTCACTCAGCCACTCAGTGGTCGACCACTTCCTGCGGTCATCCTCGGGGTGCACAGGCGTCGCGTCTGGCAGGGATCGAGGCGCAAGCACTGTTCCAGATTCGACTTTTGCTTCGCCCAAAAATGCTCGCAGCTTTCGTTGATTGTCAGCTTCGCTGTACAGAGGGAAAGGGCTCAACGTACAAGCAATGTCTTCCCTGAACCTAGTGGCCCGCACACCAGGGTCAACCGCCCTTCCGGGATGTCGAGGTTAACATCTTTCAGCTTGAACGTTGGAACTTCATTTGCCTTTCCGTAATCCGCACAAGGCCACCCAATAGTCGCATTGTCACAGCTTATAGTCCGCGAGACGCTTTCATATCGCTCTTTGTCGAGCTCGGGTTGACTGAGGAATGCGCTGATTCGGCCCAAAGCGACTTTACAGTTGAGAAGATCTTGGATGACCTTTGGAAACGTCTGAAGACCATCTACTCGTCGTCAGTATGCTTCGGGTTGACAGTGCGTTATTCACACCTTTGATGCGGTAGAAGACGCGCAGAGCCACGAAACCCGTCGCTGGCTCTAGTGGCCTTCCCATGACCTTTGTATGAAAAGCAAAGGTGACAAGTATGGCAAGGAGGGGTACTTGGTCAGCAATGATATTGAAGACAGTGCCGAGGGTGTATCGCCATCGTTGCCACCTGAAAGACGCTTTAGCTGGATTTCCAATGATATCGGTCTAAGCTTACATCACTTCGTTCTCTCGAAGTCGGCTGACTTTGCTCAAGTAGTATGGCTCGAATGCGTTGAGCTATCTGATGACATTAGTAGTCATGTGTTGGAACGAGTATCCTAATACTCGCCTTGATCACTTTGATACCCAGTAGGAACTCCTTTAGCGCTCCCGTTCTCGCATCTCGTGCTCTTGCCCATTCCTTGTCGCAGCCTGGGCGTCGTCAGTCTCTTGCTTTGCGACAGTGGGTCGAAAACGTTCTACGTACGGTAGATAAACTTTGAGACGATGTACGACAACGGGGCGAATAGGGGTACACACGCGATACCGACGAATGCGCTCACGCCAAGCATTGAATAAAGCATACCTGTACCAATGACGACTATATGAGGATGGGGTGGATTTAGCTGGATCCACTAGCGAGTCTAGATGGGGAAAAAGGCGTACTCACGAGTGATTAGGCCATTGGCAGCGCTCCAAGTGTGTATAGCCATGGACCCGACGGTTCCGCTGTCAATGGTGAGCAAGTTCATGACTTGACTACGGCCGCGATTGCGACTGTCGACGTCTGCGTCTGCAACGTTGTGCGCTTCCATGGCTTTTGCATCGGTCGTCCTCAAGATCTTCGAGTAGAGCTACGTAATCGCCAAAGTCCAACGGCTGGTTAGCGCTTGACCTGTCTCCAAGTCATGTTCTGAAGCACCATAGAAGCCAGAGTCATCTTCACGGGTATATGAAGCATGTAGTTCTCTCGTACGCTAGTAGAACATGTTCAGCTCTGTGCTCAGCGGGCAAAGGATCATCGAAGGATCCGCACCAGCAATAACCCGACATCAAAACTGTTGGGCTTGATCAGCATCCAGCTCTGCCTGAAACGGATATCGAGAAAGAGTACTCACCCTCGATCGTTTGTCCGGCGAACAGACCCCAGCACAACAGGTACGCATAGCTCCTATCGCCATTCTTATTCTCACCGAAATTATTGATGATCTCGTAGAGCGCAATGACCTGGAGGAAGCTGATGACGTTCTTGGTCGTTTCAAAGATGAAAGCTGGATCGAAGTTTGATCAGCTTAGTCTGATCAATTATGGAGAGTAGTGCTTACTGATCAGAACGATTCTACCCCTGCCGTACCACAAGGCTTTGACAAGCATCCAGCTGGTCACTTTCTGCGATGAGAAGATTGGGTTTTGTGCGTTTTCAGCTGAGAAGACCGATTCCCTGATACCGCTATTTCGAGTACGGGCTTCGAGGAGGGGAAGATCGGACTGAGCCAAGCTGGGCACTGTCATTGATCGTCGAGCGAGGCCCGCGGACTATAGACAACGACAGTTAGGTTGGCATGTGTGTTTCTGTGTATGATAGGCGAGACTTACGTAGCTGAGAAAGACAAAGTTTAGCATAGACGAGTTGGCATAGTCGAAGACGTTACAGCTCTCATCATCGACCGAAGGCTCATCCTGGTCTTCAAAGTATGTGTCGGAAGGCGAAGGTTCAGCTTCCTCGTCAGCGGAAGTGATCTTGATCTTGACTGCAGGAGGATTATTGTCTTTCTCCTTACTAACGCCGAAGCCAGTACCGAGTTTCGGCGGCGAAGAGTATAGTTTCGGTCCGCGACGCATACATCCGGCTGCGATCAGAGTATACAGCAGCGCCGCAGTACGTAGATGCTGGACTGCTGTAGAGTGCGCAAAAGTGAGAGATGGCGGTCCATGGTGGGTGATGACGGTGTACACGATTCCGGGTAAAGCGTGTATGATGAGCAGCGCAGTCAGACAGAGAAAGAAGGTTGTGCAGAGATAGCGGTGGAGGTACAAGTTGGGCAGCTGAAGATCGAGCGAGATCGTCTGGATTCGAACAGGATAGATGAGGGTGCTCAGAAATAACAGAGACAAGATGGTCTGCGAATTGACACGCGTCAGTTCACTCAGTAAGCTGTTATGATAACTGTACGTACAATGACCACCACGCCTGCACAGTTTGTCCAGACAATGGCGGTGATGGCTTTCATTTGCTTCTCGTTCCTTTGACCCTCATCTTTCAACGCAAAGATGAAATGCAGCACCTCCAACAGCAGGGTTGCAGGCAGTCCAATGCCCAGAAGAGCTTTGCAGCGCTGAACGTTCTTCTTGAAGGCATCAAGCTGGACTGGTCTATCCGAATCCTCGGCGGAGCGCGGGGACAACAAAGCATCGGAAGCTAGTAGAGTGTTTGTCTCGGATGGTGGGGTGCTCGTTGTAGAGCTGGCCATGGTCCCAAAAGGGCGCATGCGCGGTGGGGTCATGTTGCCTTACTCTGTTGGTGGAATACTTAATGTCAGTGATCGGTCAATCGATTTGAGTGAGAGCGATTGAGCAAGTTCCAATTTAGGGCAGCAATTGAGAGAAAGGGGCATATAAGTCTGTCATCGCCTGCTCACCTTGAGCACAAGTTTCTGTGCGAAGCAAATGAGAACAAGATCCTTTGTCCACTTCCCGCACTGATCCCAAATCACTCCGTTGTTCGAAACCTCTATTCAAACACCTTACTGCTTTCCAGGTGATTACTCCGCTTTGGTATCGATGCAAAGCACACGCTCCACGTCATTGTCCCACGCGCGTATGATGATGGCAACAAAGGACTGCTTTATTTGTGGATGAATGATGTAACAAAGTGGATTTTACGATGATCCGTCGGAGGCAGTCACTTCCGGCTCAATACCGGTGTAACCGGCGGCATTGCTTCCAAAGGTATGCAGTCGTTTTTCGTCATTGCTCTTCATCTGGCGTTACTCGTCTCGCTCAGAGGCGACACTTTGGTGTAGGTCAGACCATAAGGGATGGCAAGTAACAAGGACACAATTTCTAGCGTGGAGTATGCATCGAATGAGATTCGTCATTGCGCCTCTACTTCGTCCACTACGAGCACCACCGCTTCCCGAGGTTCCTCCTCATCTTCGTCTTCGTCCTCGTCTGTTGCTTCCTCCCAACCACTCTCATCTTCGTCGTCGTCGTCGTCGTCGTCGCCCCCGCTGAGGTCTATTTGGACCATCCCACTGACGAACAAATACGTGATCATACTGACTGTAGCGCCGGCAAACCATAACCATCGACCCCTCTCAAACGCTTTATCCCGCTTTGATTTCTCTTGATCTCCCTTGTCCTTTCTGTCTTTATCTGAGCTCGTAGACTCTCCGTTCCACCATGATCTCATGCTTTCCGTATATGACGGTTTATGTTCGAGATTCGCACGTGGTATCCGTCTAACACTTGTCCATGAATGCGTACTGAATAAAACTGAAAGTATCCGGTCGTGATGAGCGACTACGCTCGGGTACGATGATCGAAGTAGGTCAGAGAAGAGGGCATTGGGAAGTGTGGGCGACAAGACCAATGTGAGCTGAGCGAAGAGGGCGATGTCGAGCGTTGTTGGTCTACAAATGTGATCAGCCATTGCCAAAGTGCTCGTATAGTGTGCACTCACCTTTCGCCAAAGAAGTACGCTCCATCGTCCAGCCGCCTAGCTAGCGGATCAAGTACATTTCGAATCTTCTTCTGCAGCTGCACGTCATTCACAAACATCAGTCTGACCACAGATTGTGCATGACTTCTGAGCAGCAGGCCAAACACTCACTTCCTGCTCGCCCCACTTTTTCCGTCTGTTCTCCGCATCTCTGCCCGCTGACCACCCGCTCCATGCTCGAGGCGCAAGCGTACCTGCGGGACCAACGATGTATTGCTCGTCTATCCGTTTCCGATCTTCCTCCATTGCATCACCTGTGGCGTTCGATTATTTTCAGTCGGTCTGCAGTCATATGTTCTATATCCCTTGTTCAGCTCACCAGTGTTGAGTCCTCCCAAGCCCCATAATCCGACATGTTGCAACCTCGAGCGGACGATGCTCCGCAAGCGCTGAGGGATGTACTGCGTTTGAGGGAAAGAGAGGTCGGCCAATTGCGCTTTTGCTATTGTCTCTGGGTAATTAGGTGGGAGGGAGTAGAGTGTGTGGTTCTGAAAAGAGTGCGCTTGTCTCAGCATGTTGTACGATACAGACGAGCTTGCGATACGGGCTTACCACTAGGTCTGCGACGTTCTGCTCGATATAGGCTTTCCAGCATTGCGCATCCACCCTTTCTTGTTGTGAGAGAAGTTCGTCGGGATCTTGGTAGCCTGGCAGAGAAGGGAGGTGGGCTCGATGTATCGTATGATTCAAGTGCGTTATATACGGCAGTGATCCTGTACACTTATCAATGCGATTCACTCAAGTATAGAGGTAAGAGGACATACCACCGTTCACACTCCAGTCGCCAAGCGTCACGGCCCACTTGTCCGGCGCGGCGAGCTGCAGTATGCCGGCGAGATATAGACTTTCTGCGTCGGATGCGAGCAGCGGCGCCAGGGGAGGTGAAGTATGCAGGACGATTGGCTGGGACGACATGATGTATCGTTGGAGTGAAGTATGACCTCTCGCTGTCGGATTAGAAGTACTCGAGTAATGTTGAACTTGTCCAAATGTGTTTTGAGGCGTCATTCGAAACCTCGCCGTTCAACTTTTTGCTTCCGCCGTCATCACACTAGATTATGATCTGCTGGCGATATGTTATCCGATGATAGCAACGCATGATCTCATTTTATATAGTACAAGAGAACTGTCAGGACCAGCAGACACCAGCTGTACTATCATATGTGTGCATATCGATCTATGTCTTAGTGTCCATTTCCACTTCACTTCTATTCGGATTCCGATCCCGCTCCATATCCACTTCAAGAGCATGATCGAAATCGAGCCGACTGTCCGCTATTAGACTGGGATTGGGACTGGGAATGATATCGCTCGGCATGGACTTGATCATTTGTTCATGCCGTAATTCCCCCATCGCTTCTGGATCTCGAGGTATTCTGTCAATGTCGATAATGAGTGAAGGGAGAGTAATGCCCTTTGAAACCATTATCAGCTTTAAGTCATGTGGGTTTGGGAAGAATAACGGTGCTTGTTGGCTCACATCATTGTATGTTATTTGGTCCATAATGAACGTTTGCTGCGTCAGACCATTCCCGTCTGACTTGAAAGTGTTCTTCTATGGTGACACCGCGTATCAGCATGCTGTCTAGCACTCTAGGAAGATCTACTGTAACCCTTTGTCTCGACTCACTTTTCTCTCTTGGCTGGGTTCAGGAGTCATCTCCATCCTTAGACTACTGCGCGCGTTGAGGAGCGCCATGAATGCCACGATATAGATTTTCGGGTGGAAAAGTCTACACGATACAGTATCATTAGAATTCTCGTTGAGGCCGAGGTTGAGATGCGAACGACCTACTCGAACATGATATTCAGTCCGTCTACCGGCTGTACACGATAACTGATCATAAAAGCTACGGCTACAATGGTCGAGGGCAATTGTGTTTCTATAGACAATCTAGTATGACCAGATGAATTGTTAGCTGGCTTGTCAAATCAATTTGAATGGTTATCAAGACTCACTTGACTAGCTTCATCATGAGCCAATCGGTCGATGACCAGCCGGTCTGCGCCTTGATGAGTCGGTACGAAATGAGGACCGTCATAAGGAGACCGCAAGCGAGCGTTCCTCCGATCCATAGATAGAAGTACGGCTCGATTTCCTGTCAATCGTATTAATGATGAAGACATTTGTGTCTAGTAGTAGCAAATGGGACTCACGACAATTTGCGTTGCGTCCGCGATAAACCCGCATGCCACGCAGCATGCTATACCACCAACCACTGCCGCGGTTCTGCAAAATCAGTTCAATGTCAGCAGAGCTCACGACCCTGGTTGAGCGAGCGACGCAATGCAAACTCACAACAAAGGCATCATCAGCACCAAGATCCACTTGCTACGGTCGCAGAGCTGATACAGCCGTTCCATGTAGAAGATCTAGCATTACATACGTCAGCACTGAGCGAGTGACTTCGATACTCTGCTCGTTGCTGTTGCCTGGATGATCACTCACCTGGACTGTCGTCACCGTCAACACATCCAGAAGGACGAGCCATCTCAGCCAATCAAGCTCGAAGAACCTGTACCACCTCGCGAAACCGTATGCGAAGAGGTGCATCATCCAAGCTGTATTGAAGATAGATGTTCCGGCACCGAGCATGCCAGTGATACCTATAATTAAGCGATTGAACAAACGGTCATTCCGTGAGTTCTGCCACCAGTGGAGGTACTGGGTGATGGCGATGCCCAAGAGAACAGCGTCGAATAGGAAGCTACGTAGATAACTGTGTCAGCGTGCTGTTTGTTATCGAATACCAAGGGGGAAAGAGGTTCTCACCCGAGAAGAATGGGTACTATAGACAGTCCGATGTTCTGAGTCATGCCAAGCTCAGCCATGAGGTTCAAGTCGGCGGCACTCAGCGTCTCCTTTGGCATGACGACGGTGCGAAGGTGGTCGGACGCAAGATTCCAAGTGACGAGGGATTGCTGCTCCTGCGGTCGGTGAGAAGTGATTATAGTTGGATGAAATGAAGTAGGTGATATGACTAGTCAACCACTTCCTTGCTAATGGTAGACCTAGCTGTAAGTAGCGAGGCGACTACCACGTCGAGTTGCTCGTGAGTGAACTATCGATGATGGTCGGTGCAAGATGTATGTGTTGATGCAATCAAATACAGCCAAAGCATCTGATAATGTTCTCCTTCGTCATCTGGGTTCTAAAGCGAGGATTTGTACAGCGATCTAGGAGGCGTGGACAGAGAAAGCGGTGAAGTTTTGTTGACTAATTGTAATGTCTGGCGCGATCCACGTGAAATCGTACGGGGGCGGGCAGTGAGAGGTACGAAGCGGATAGTAAAACCAAAATCATTGACGAGAGGCTGCAACCACTGCGTGAGAAGTTGCTGGCTGCGAGGTTGTCAGCTGATTGAGGTAAGAATATCCCACGCTGAGACACGTACGTTTGCTGACGACGTCAGATTTTCGTGCTATGCAGTTGACGGCTTACCAATCGGATCAACTCGTCATACACCGCGTGATCAGATGCCGCAACGCCCTGAGGCAGGTGTACAGGCTGCAGAGGTGCGCCGTGTCTCAACGAGTAGAGTGATCGACAATTATCTCTTGATTTTTGCTGGTCGACGCTGCTGGCGGACCGAGAGAGGCGTGGGAGGCAAGGTGGTTCTTCCGAGTGTATGATCTGGGGATAATCAGCCCATCTGACGGGGTTTGCAATGAGGGTCGTGAGAGTAGGCGTAGAACGAGCCGAGACAAGTATTCACGAGCCCGAGCAAGTGTCAGTGGTGGTTAGCGCACAGTAAGTCTGCTGTTTGTTTGACGAATAACGCGAATCTGCCCAACTTCCGGAACCGGTCAAAACAAACCAGCCTCACCGAAAGGAGTATGTCACCTTTTCCCAAGGTCGTCCACTTTGAATTCGTTCCTGATCGACCTGTTACCCGATGCACACTTGGTTACGCTGCTTCTCTCGTTGCTGTATACAACAAGGACCCTGCAGTGGGTACGTGTAATGGCTGACTGACAAAGACACGATCAGCGCGTCAGCGGTGTGTGAGCCATCACCGAGACGTGTTCAGGTCTGAATTACCAAGGATTCGCACGCTGACATAGTCGTACACCTCGATGCCGTTGTCGTCAACCTGTTCGCGCCTATTATTTACATTGCTGTCGTACAAGTCTTGCTGGATGAGACATTGGGTACCGCAGCTTGAAGAAGGCTGGATATATTAACGTCCGCTTAGCCGACTCACTTCCATAGTCCCTGATCTTGAGGATGGAGTGGAAGATCAAGTGAGAGTTTTACTTGGGGTTTGTAATAACAGGGCACGTTGATCAGGTGCACTTGTGATCGAGCTGTATAAGCGCTCAAGCATGGTTGCGCCTGGATGCTTAAGGTGAAGGATCTCTTGGTCTGCTGGGTCACATTCGCAGGTCATGCAGGTCGCCAAGCGGTGCATGACCAGCCGCCTTACCCGGCTTGGGTGAGATGCACTTCATAATTGTGACAAGGGCAGACGAAAGTGATACTTGGACACTCACAGCAAGCGTTGTCTGACGACTATGAGCAAACATAGCCAAGTTCGCATGGCTCGAGCGAAGGCAAGAGGAGGGACACGTAGCACGGAAGTCGCAGTGACATTGCAATTCCCTTGTGGTAAACTTCATGGCGCTCACAATTCGGATATTCAGAGTGACAAGTTGCTAGCATTGCGATCATGAGGGTGATCTAAAAGGACAGGACCGCTCTACTCTAGTTATAAATACCCACCGGCATCGTGAAGCAGCCCAAAGATCACTCAGGTGGGTCGTTTGACGACCAGGTCAGTCGGGCTACACTTGTCACAAAGTTCACTTTCACTGGACTTCCGAGCCGCAATTTAATCAAGCAGAGTCACCGATCTAACCCTTTGGCCTTGCCCGAGTAGGCGCCAACCTTGTTAGAATCAAGCATGAAGTGTATTTTCGGACCGTGATAGACGAGGCTATCGCGCTGGACGACGGGTCCATTCATCTACCACGGGGGCTGACTTCTGCTGTGACCCTTTGGACAAGGTCGCGAAGGGTGGACAAATGCAGGCCACAGGCAAGATCTCCACTGAATGTGAGAGTCCAGATTTGGCATCCAGCGGTTCCAGACAAGGCAGGTAGCGCTGCACCCGTACCAAAGATTGCGAAGGAGCCACAGCTGTATTGTCCGCTTTAGCGTTCTAGAAGCATATCCGTAAGGAAAAAGAAGCTTAGTGACCCTGTCTACGCACTCGATGATAGGGCGAAAAGGCGTAAACAGAGCAGCAAGAGCGCAGATGCAATAGGTAATTTTCATCAGTCCTCCTGTCCTTCTGCCAAGGTGCCTTAGACCTGCACCTCGGCCAATTCTCGAATTCTCCATTCTCAATTCACTCCCGGGATATACGGTAGACGCCCAGCGTATTCGTCATTACGCCTCTCTTCCTTTCGCAGTCCCACTGCCCACTGCACTGAACGGGTACGCATCCAGCGACAACGGCTGAAATTGACGTCTTCATGTTTGTCGCTCGTAGTGGATTCCGTTGTATACAATCACTATTGATTGCGAGTTGAGCTTGTTACACAGACTAAAAGTCTGATAGACCTTTTCGACAGTGTCTTTATCGCTGTTCCGGCAACGCGTCAAAAGACATAACATCACGCGTTTAACACTTATCGAGCTTTCGAAAATATTTGCAGTATAACTGCACAAACAACACCGGGCTATCAGTCTAAGAAAGCATGTCGAAAAGCTCGAGCACACGCGTCCGGTCCAAAGCGGAGATGAAAAAGGCCGATAATGGGGAGAATGAGGGAGAGCCGAAGCCTGACGAGAAGCCAGCATTCGAGATCGTGGTCTTGGGTAGTGGAGGGGGTCCACTGGAGACTGACTGTTCAGGGTGAGATTGTTCATTGCGTGACAGGGTGCATCTGTTGATAATGCCCGTTACAGATACCTGGTCAAGTCACTAAGAGACAGTTGGGAGGACGGAATACTAGCGTTAGAAGGAGGTCAGTCACCGCGCACCGTTCCTTCCGTGATCGCTAATTGCGCTAACGATCCTTCACAGGCTCTGGTCTTGGCGCTCTCACAAACATCCTTACACATCGTTCACCATCTACCCTCTTTCCATCACTCAACTTTCCGCCAGAATACAATTCGCCTGTGCTTAAAGCCGCATACGTCTTCTCCTGTCTAACGTGAGTTGCGTGTCAGTGACCGACTTGTTGCTCGACTGACCTACCATTTACAACCATCCAGATGCTACCTCGTCACTCACGCACACTTGGACCACACCAATTCACTCATCATGTTGTCTGGATCAGTACCACCGCGTGCCTCCAAACAAACACAGCCCCCTCTATCACACTCGGCCGCAACCAAGAAGCCAGACTCTGATGGATCCCCCTCCCCTTCATCATTGCCGAGACCGCCAGTATACGGCACGCGACAAACACTTGAAAGACTTGCCGCAGCTTATGGTGGAGGATTATGGCCAGAGTTAGGTTCTTGGGCGCCAGAAAGAGGGGGAGAGTATGACAGTGGGCGCCAGAAGAGACGGAAGACTAATGGGAAGACCTCGGGACACCCAAAGTACGAGCCTGACGAGTACACCGATAACGGTCCCGGTGTCACGTTCACACCGTAAGTGGAGCTTGTTCTGTCATTCGCTCCTGCTGACAGTCATCCAGGCTGCAGCCTTCGCGAGCTCATCGACCATTACATCCCACCCTTCCCTTGACCATCTTGACGTACCCTGTAGTACACGGATGTACGACCGAGGAGATATACGAGTCATCTGCCATGTTCATACGGTATGATCCTCTAGCGATGTCGGCGCCGTCAACATCACGAAGACACAGTGACGGCGATCCACCGTTCGAGGAAGCTGGGAGGGAGTTCTTGTTCTTCGGCGATGTCGAGTGCCCATGGCGGAAAAAGGGTGATGCGGAGATACATGCGGACCGAGCAAAGAAATCGCGGGAGATGAATATGCAGATATGGGAGCGAGCAGCGCAGTCTTTTCAGAATGGAAAGTTGTGTTGTATATTTGTAAGTGTTTTGTAAACGGTGGTAAAAAGCAGGCTGACGATATCACAGATCGAATGCTCATATGACTCTGCACGACCGGCCGAATTGATGTTTGGGCACTTGTCCCCTCCGGGACTGTACAACGAGCTGAAGACTTTGGGATCATTAGTATCTTCCGAATCGTAAGTGGTCACAGATCGTACTGCTTTGACTACCGCTGACCCTTGTTCAGACGGCCGCTGGACGGATTGAAAGTATATATCATGCACATCAAAGACTATTTGCAACCTCATCCCTCAGGGAAAAGTGCACAGGAACTGATCATGGGAGAGTTAAGGGATCTCGAAGAGCAAGGAGGCTTAGGTGTAATCTTTATCGAGACAAAGCAAGGCGACAGACTAGGTGAGTCTCTGTCAGCAATACATGGGACGGGAGTTGACCCTACTCTGCAGTCATTTGAAGTTGTAATTACAGGAGCACTCATGTTGTACACTCGTCATCTGACGACGACCGATGACAGCGAATATGTAGAGCCGGTCCAGTGCCAGCTATGTGAAAGACTCGAGTACATATTCAGTCGACGTGCATATGCAGCAGTAGTACTGGTAGTGATCTCGCTCGGCATAGATATCACGCTCGGCAACTACGGCGCCTGACTTTCGGACATGACCGAGAGATTTGGCGAGTTTTTTGCCATTTAAGCGTGATTTGACTTGCGGAATGGAGTCCGACAATGAGGCATCTTCTTTACGTGTAACTCTGATCAACGAAGCAAGTGGAGCTGTCTCAGTGTGCGTGCATATGCAGCAGTAGTACTGGTAGTGATCTCGCTCGGCATAGATATCACGCTCGGCAACTACGGCGCCTGACTTTCGGACATAACCGAGAGATTTGGCGAGTTTTTTGCCATTTAAGCGTGATTTGACTTGCGGAATGGAGTCCGACAATGAGGCATCTTCTTTACGTGTAACTCTGATCAACGAAGCAAGTGGAGCTGTCTCAGTGTGATTGACATGTACATTGCATATGCGAGTGGCTCGTATATAGGCGTTAGGCAACACTGTCCCCTCCCAGTTTGCCGTCTCCATGATGCCGGAAGGTGAAACATCGTCTTCGTCAAGCTCGCCCGCATCGGGAGCCTTGACATCATCGCGACCTCGACAAGCGGAACCCGTTGATATTATTCCTAATGCACAAAAACTAGAGACGAGCCAGTCCCTGTCGAAGCTTGGAATGAGTCCGCTTGACTCCCCTCGTAAAGCGATAGGGACGGAACTTGTCATGCAACCATCTCGATCATCCTCGACGCTCGTGCCATCGCCAGATCCCACCACAGACTCGCTCTCGCCGTACAAAGGCAACGGGACGGTCAGCTCTCCGTACCTTGTCGACTTCCTTCTCGACGACCCTGAGAACCCATACAATTTCACCAACAGGTATCGATGGTTCCTCACTTCTCTAATCGGCATCACGACGCTATGTCCCCCCTTCTCGAGCGTGTCGTACTCTGCTACCCTAGCCGAGGTCGAAGTAGCTTACGGGATGAGCAAAGAGCTCGCTATAGCCGGGATCAGCGTCTTCATAGCAGGTACGTGTCAAAGTTTCAAAATACACGATCAGACCCTCAACGGGACCGACAAAGGTCCAGTGCGCGTTGCTGTTGCTTTAGCTCACGATTTGGGACGCAGGCTTCGGACTCGGCCCGTTGATCTGGGCACCAATATCCGAAATCTGCGGTCGATATATCGCCTTCGCAGCTTCATACCCGCTTTTCGCACTGTTCAATCTCGGCACAGCGCTATCGCACGACGTCCCCACATTGCTGGTGATGAGATTCTTCGCGGGATTCTGCGGCGGTTCCACCTTGACCAACTCGGGTGGACAAATAGGTGATATGTGGGCTGCGTGAGTCTCACCCCATGACACGTGCTATGGTGAGCTGCTAGTAATCTCTCTAACGATTCCTATGTTGTAGACACGAGCGACAATTGGCCACGTCCATCTTCTCCATCGCGCCGTTCCTCGGTCCAGTGCTGGGGCCTATTGCCGGAGGCTATATCACGGAGCAATGCGGATACCGATGGGTGTTCTGGGTCCAATTCTTCTATGCAATGTGAGTAGCCCCAGTCGACTTTTCTCCGCGATTTTAGAGCTCAGACTGACCAAGTATATAGCACCACGGCAGTAGTCTCACTGATATTCATACCCGAGACATACGCCCCGACGCTACTTCGTCGTCGAGCCGCCAAATTACAGAAGGAAGCGGTCGCTGCAGGTCGGGACGAGGTGTATATCGCCAAGTACGACACGGTCAAAAAGAGTCATCGGGATATTATCCGTGAAGGGCTGTGCAAACCTTTTGAATTGTTATTCACCGAGACGATCGTTTGGTGGTTCAGCCTGTACGGTAAGTCCTTCAGCTACCAATCGTATTCTGCGTGAGGCCATGGTCTGACACATATCGTCTGTACTAGGCGCCTTGGTATACGGAACGTGAGTGACTCTTTGTGCTCCGTCGTCTTCGTGCTCCGTTAATGACTTTGATCCAGGTTGTATCTCTTTTTCACCGCGTTTCCTATAGTCTTTCAAGAAGTCCGCGGCTGGTCCGGTACGTCGAATATGATCACAAGCCATAGGATGGAGTGGTGGAGTGAGCCATAGCTGACAGCTTACTTTATCGTGTAGTCGGTAAAGGCGGTCTATCATTCTGCGGCATGGGCTTTGGATTGATGGCGGGCATCGCTGTCGCCCCACTCGGGAACATATTCTATCGTCGAGCCGGCCGCGGCGGTCGTACACCCCCGCCCGAATCGCGCTTACCTCTGTGCTGTCTTGGCGCCGTCCTTTTGCCCATTGGGTTATTCTGGTTCGCGTGGACTTCTGCTCCTCCAGTTCACTGGATTTGGCCGATTGTAGCTTGCATCCCATTCGGTTTCGCCTTTTTCCTTATTTTCAACGGTATGGTAATCTACATGATTGATAGCTATACGCTATACGCTGCTAGCGCTTTGGCAGCGCAGGCTGTATCGAGATGCGCTCTAGGTGCTATTTTCCCACTGTTTGCGAGCCAGCTCTACTCCCGCCTAGGTCTGCATTGGGCCGGCACTTGTGAGTCATCGTCACTTTCTTCATCCATTTGATGGTCTTGACTGATCCAGCAAGCATAGTCGTCGCCTTCCTGTCGCTCGCATTTGCACCTATGCCATTCCTGTTCTACCGATACGGCGCGCACCTCAGGCGCCGATCTCGCTATGCCCCTTCCACACCGGTATCAGGAGACGAAGAGGCCAAGGAGACTCCTGTACAAGAGACGGATCAAGCGAGAGATCCTGGGATTAGAGAGGATGAGGCATTGGAGCCGGAATGGGGTAGGCAGGCAGGTGAACATGCGCATTCGGAGAAATTAATGCCAGCTATAACAGATCTGGAAAAACGTAGCAGAGGTACATGATGAGCACTCTGCCCTTGTCGGAAGTGACACATGTGCTATGCATCGTAGTGTATCTGTATCGTTGATGAGCATAATGGACCTATTATAGAAGAGTAAAATCGATTATCGCTTATTGTAGCTGTGACGGTGACCGGCACAGAGCGTAAACTGCCGATTTTCGAAAATTGCTCTGCTACAAAGTTCAACGGAAATCTGTATATGATAGCGCACTCGTCAACTGAGGTTGCAAAGACTCTCGACATCTCATCTCCTTGGCCTGATCTGCCGAGCATTTCATGTAAGCAGCGACACCTCCGACTGAACACGGAAAAGAAACCGAAAAAAAATGCCATCTTGCGCGGAAAGGCAAAAGAAATGACCCCGAGCAGGCTCGAACTGCTGACAGCCCGTGAAACTTAAGATATTGCTCGATGAACAAATGTTAGACGGGTATGGTAACCAACTCCATCACGGTGCCAGATACGATGTTTGCTCTCGCTTTGCATCAATTATAATGTTCAATCTCTGATCCGGCTAAATGCCAGCCCATTAACTGACAGTGTTCGCAAGGCAATTGAATAGGGCCTCGCCATCCAGCCACTGCTCCCATCTTTAGCTAGACAACTGTTCTATCAACCACCAAGGAGGTATTCGGTACTGAAGGACGCGCACATCATCATTCAATTTGGTGTCAAACAAACTGGTCCTGGTCATATAATACTTCATAGCAACAACAACGCCGCCACGTCCCATAGCGGTAGGACGACGGCGTACAGCCCTACATAAGCCAGATTTCCCACTTGTTGCCATTCCTCTTTCAAGCGAATTCCCGTGCGACCCTCCAACCATCCCAATACCATTCCAGGCTGCAGTGCTAGCAGGAATAGTCGTACTGCGTATGGCGTCGTCAGATAGAGATGGGCCAGTATGGCAAGTAGGATGGACTGTGGGAAGTTTATCATGGCCAATGTAGGGATGATGGCACCGAACAGAAGTAGAGCAAGGGATTTGACAGATTTTTTGGTATCGCCCTTTGGTCGGGGAAGTAGTATCTGGGGTCCCGCCAACAATGGAAATTGGAGCAGCCATCCCAGACCGGCAAAAGCAAACGATCGTAAGAGGTATGCTAGGCCACCAAGAGGGTCCGGGCAGTCGAACCCGCCAATGGTCAGACTTGCGCCCAAAAGGATCGCAGCAGGGAGGTAGTTTCCGACAGGAATGAACCGCTCAGGTCGAGGGAAGAGGTAAAAGAAATAAGACGCGTGCAAGCGCTCCAAGAGGTTGTTGAACGATCGCAAAGTGGACTCGAGCGTCCGACCAAGTGTGTGGAATCCGTGCGGCCCGGTTGCCGGAGTGGCATATAGAGTCAAGGAGTCGATGCGATGGCTGGGGAAAGATCTGTTAGTGGGCACAAGAATACATAGCGTTTACCACTCACCGGGCAAGCACGCCATGTGCCGCGCTAGGTCGACCGAGAGCCATGAATGCAAAGTGATGCAAGAGGTGTTTTGCTGCCAACAGGTAATTACCGAACCATTTAGGACCGATACGCGGCGCTTCATCGCGAATGTCGTGAAAGCGAGTGAGTACCCCTCCAGCATGCCGAGCGACGTGTGACACGGTGTTGACGACGTCCTGGTTGGGTAGCCGTCCATTTACACCCTCTGCGCGGAGTCAGCGCAAGCCTTTCAGAATGACACTCACCGTAGAACAGTCCAATGTGCGAGAAGGAATGACCGGGGTAATCAATGTTCAGAGCGGTCCAGATAACGCCTGGGAAGAGCGAGTGATAAGATTGCATAAAATCCTCGAGTCCGGACATATAGCCGTCCCCGATGACCAGGACGAAATCAAATGCCCAATGATTTTGTCCTATGAAGACATTGCTCAGCGAACGGATTTGGATGACATACCCTGCTCACCTTTCAAGAAGTCCCCGAGTGCTAGGAGCGTTGCGATGCCTCGCAGGTTCGGGCCCCCGTCCCGTGATATCCAATTAGCCGACAGCAGTATGGTCTCGGTACCAGCCGAGCGTGGTGGGTTCACGTGTGCATAAGTTGAATTGCGGGTGCTTCCTTTGTTGAGACCGGAAGCGGAAAAGGTATCATCCAGATATTGCGTGCGTCTACATATTCGTCAGCACTACTGTGGTGGACTCGTGCAAAAAGCTCACTCCGCAAACGTCGCATTGACTATCTTTTCCAGCTCTCCTAAATATAGATCCGCCTTGTGCACTTCTGCCCAGTCGAAATACATCGTCACCTATATCGGGCGTCAGTCAAGCCTCTGAGTCGCTCTACTCACCTGGGCAGGCTGCAGGGCATGCTCGTCAATATATGTTGATTTCCATAACCCCTCATAAGGCAGAGCCAGTAGCCACAGTACACCGGTTACGGCTAGAACCACCCTATCATAAGCGGCAACTCTGATGAGCGAACCTCACCTCAGCAGCGGGATATGGGACCAGACAATGTCGAATATCCGCCGACGCCTGGCTATTGTCTTTGCCAAAGATGAGTGTTCTCGAGTGTGATTGAGGCTCCGTGGATCCGGTGGAGGGCCAACAGCACGCCTGCGTAATCGCGCAAGCATGGCAGACGCTATGATAGTAACGGGGACCAAAGGAAATGTCGAAGAACATAAGGATGCTGAATGCAATGCAATCATGAAAGACACGCGGAACAAGGTGTGGAGACCCCGCGTTTCACCCGATCAATCATGTCCAGCCGAACCATCAATAACAAGAGTGATGGAGCTTCCCATCACTTCACCTTGACTTTGCATCTCATCCACATGACAAATGTGATGAGCACTCCATGATGTCTGACAAGGAAAAAGAGCAGCGGCTTCCCTCTCCCGAGTGGGATTGGGTCGACACCGAAGCCCAGACCGCAAACGATATCACCTTTGATCATCGACGGCGCGCAGCTGGTCTGACGGGCGGCAAAATGTGCCCGTTGTCATTTCCGACTGTTACAGAGCCTCATATTACTCCTCAGAACGGGAAGAAGCCGCAGAAAAGCAGGATGTGCCGCCCGGCACGCTGCAAGAACCGGCCATGGTGTTACAACCATCTTGGTGCTGAGAAAGTGAGCTCCATCTTGTACGGACAAGCTGATCATAAGGTATATGACCCCGAAGCGAAGGTCATGTACCTAGACGAGATGCTAGGGGCATCAGAGGAAAGAAGAGATGGCCCTGTTGGGTTGAGGAACCTGGGTGCTACATGCTATGTGAGTTTTCAATGTTACGGACGAGCTGACCGAAAGGCAAATGCCTTCCTCCAACTCTGGTTTCACAACGTCACCTTTCGGAATGGCGTTTACGCTTGTGTATCATCGGAAGTAAGCGATCACAAGTAGTCCACCACTGATACAATAGATGTCACCGATATACCACTTGGCTCTCGTATTCGCCATGATGGAATACTCTGAAAGGACGGTGGTCGACCCCATGTCTTTAGTGGAGGCCTTGCGACTGGACAAAGGCTACCAACAAGATGCTGCCGAGTGAGTGCATCATTGAGCATAGGTGAATCTGTACTGATACTTCTCAGATTTTCCAAACTGTTCATGTCTCTGCTGGCATCGGAATTTGCCAAGCACCCTGATCCCACTGTCAACAATCTCGTCAAAGAGCAATTCGAGGGCACGATGCAGTACACCACGACTTGCACGGGGTGCGGTCGGATGAGCCAGACTGCCAGTGAGCCAATTATAATTGACGTGAGCTGATCTTTCAGCTTCCTTCCTTGAGCTCGAAGTGAGCCTCAAAGACGACGCAACACTTCAGCAGCGGCTCGCGGAGATGACGGCTGTGGAGATCCTCGACGGCGATAACAAGTACAGATGCTCGGGATGCGGACAGCTCCAACGGGCTGAACGAGTCCAGCAACCTAGCGTGATCCCTCCTGTCGTGCATATATCCCTACTACGTTTTGTCTATGACGTCGCGAGTGGCGCACGCAAGAAGAGCAAAGCTACGATCAAATATCCCGACGAGATCGTGCTCGCAAACATGATATACGACCTGCGAGGAGTCGTCACGCATCAAGGCACAAGTGTAAGTGCAAAATACGGGTCTTGAGAGCTGACGGCAGGCGCATCACGGTCACTTTGTCTGTGAGGTCTATGATGAACAGTACGTGTTCATTAGTCATCACACGCTAATGTCAGAGACGATGCTTGGTATGTTTGTAACGACGAGATTGTGTCTATCAAGCCAGATCGTTCGACAAAGAGGCAGAGGCAAACCGCGAACGACTCTCCCGCACCACCCATGCACACTTCCAAAGACGCTTACATGCTGGTCTATAAAAGACGCGGCGATACTCCACCTTCAAAAACGCCTTCCAAAGTTGTCATCGACAAAGTGAAAAAGGACAACGCCGCTTTTGAGACGGTCCACAATGATTGGGGTGTAAGGTAGGTCATTTCCGTGTTCACGAGCTGAAGCAAATAGGAAGGAAACCCTGCAGGACGAGTTTGTGCATATGAACGATGCAAAGAAGCACATTCTCGCTGTGCTGCCTGGCGTTCGTTGTGGTTCTTTTCAGCCACCCGCGAGTACAACTGACACGTCCTTAGACCGACCGTCTCGTGCCATGTGATGTTCTGGCGACATGGCTGGACGCCAAGACATTCGAAGCTCTTTATGAACCAGTCGATATGACGCCAGTACTGTGCGCACATGGCGACATCGACCCTCGGAAAGCACCTGAATGCAAGCTGGTGTCGTCTGAAGCCTTTGATCGCCTGCAGACATACACGGGCCAGCAGGTTGTCGACATCTGCCCAATCTGCATCGCGGACGCTTTCTCCGAACAGCTCGCGAAGACCAGACATGCGTCAGACGTTCGCACTTTCGAAGAGATGAACAGCAACGACAGCAAGGAATACGTCCTCCCCTTGACTTGGCTCAACAAGTGGAAGGGTGGCTCGTTGCCAAAAGGCAGCTTGCCTAGCAACGAAGAATTTCTCCTTTACTGCTCACACGGAGGACGATCTAGCAATAACCGTGTAGCCCTCACCTCGGTCACTCCTTCAGCCGTATCTTATCTCCATTCTCTGCTCGGTGCCTTTCTTCCTCTCAAACAAGGGGAGGATTTGTGCGAAGTCTGCAAAAGCCTGGTGGAAGATACGCATAATGCGCGCAAAAGTCGATCGGAAGACCTCAAGTTAGACAGGGCAATCAAGCAGCAAATTATGACAGTCTACGGCTATGACATGGATTACTACATCATGCCTGAGCGTTTTGCGACTGCTTGGGACGCTTATCTGACAAATAAAGGAGATCTACCTGTGCTCAACATGAGTTTCTGCCCTCATGAACTCCTCGATTTTGATCCTCAGATGGAGACGAGGAGGGTTTTGACGGAGCAAGGGTGGAAATTGCTATGTAGCAAGTAAGCCTTTTCCTGGAATGAAGCTGACTATTCTAGGTATGGTGACAGACGGCCAATCCGAGTGCAGTTTGGACCAAACCCAGCTCCCGGCAAGCGCACATACGTCAAGGAATACGAGCCGGCGGTCTGTGAGCTGTGCCGTGTGGCGAGGTGAGGATAAAAGCGTTTCTGTGGCTGATATTAGGCTCTCGGATTATGATACAATCCATGTCAAGATCGTTGTCGACGCCGGGGAAACTCATACGAGTTCGGATTCACTTCCACTTGTGAACGGATTTGCAAAAGCCGGGCGAGCATCTCGGTCGCAAGCGACGGCCAAGTCAATCAACGTGCAGGCCTCGAAAGCGACGAGCACTCGTGACATCAAGGTAGAGATCTTGCACCAAAAGAGGCTCACACCTATCCTGCAAAAGCTGCTGTATAGAGGACGCGAACTGCAATCAGAGGAGACTCTCGAAGATATCGGCTTTTTGGCAGGCGACGAGATGACTCTGATTGAGCTTGAAGAGATTGAGGAGATTGAGGATGATGTGAGGCCTACTGGAGAAGGCTTCGGTGGGACTGCTTTGCTCTCCAGGATCGGTAAGTTTAGCTGCGCACTGTTTACGAAACCGTCATTTGACATCTCAGCTGTTGTCGCTCCAGCCTGTCCTACGTGCACATACGAGAACGATGGGAGCGCAAATGCCTGTGACATGTGTAACACTGTGAGTAGCAGGTGGCGACGTCTTCATATTGTGGCTGACATCCAGGACAGTCTTTCATCGGTACCAACGATATGCCAAACGACCTATGACGACTTGACACCACGACACTACGACGAACGACACCAAATGACTTTGCCTTCTGTTCAGCAACCGATAAGACATCCTCCTGCTCCTGTACATACCTTGCATCTCGATATCGTCCTGAAGACCGTGATGACACCTTATGCAACCATGTTCGACCAATTGACCTCGACGTCAACGATCCGTGATTATCTGTCTATGTGTTCTACTCATCTTAACGAGCTAGACACTGGGCTAAGCGCCACCTAAGCGAGCAAAGCACCATAGCCCGTGACATCTCACTGCATGCATAATACAATCGAGCGGAGTCCTTGAAGCCAAGTATCACAAAGCTCGAGGACTGAATCATCAATCCCAAATCGATTCATTCATCAGCGTTCTTGTGTCTGCCGAATCCTCTCCCCAAGAAGATTCCGCACTCTCGGTGTGATTGCCTGGATCATCGGCGAAGGAACTGCTGACTTGAAACACTTGATCAACCTGATCAGCCGTCTGGGGCGAGGGTCCGCCCACTGCACCGAAAGTTTGGCGGTCTGTCGATTTGAACAAGCATCCCTCGAGCCTGGAAGGTTCTCGGCACGCTCAAGATCCGCCTCCTTGGACACCCTAGCCGATATCTGATTGATCATAGAACAGTATTCCTTCGCGTATTCCCACTGATGCTCCAGCTCGGTATGATGCTTTGAATCTGGTTGGTACTTGACAGCCGCAATAGCATCATTCAGGCTGTAGTACCTGTCGTCAGTCTTTGTTCTGTCAGGACAGATCAAGGGGATAACATCGAAAGTGCTAGTAGCTCGGGCATGGCCGCGGCAGACCATGGCGCCTGGAATGGACTGTGTCTCAGTATACCCTGAAGCCGTCTCGTGGATGAGGGCAGAGGGGACGTTGAAAAAGTCACACGACATCGACGATCTGTCGAGATCCTATGATGAAGAAGGCGAGATCTTTCCTTTCACACTGGTCAACATGGTCTTCAGCGTGGAGGCGCGACGTTGGTGCTTCTTCTTCTCAAAGTCATCTCGCCTCCCTGGGGTCTCGACGACTGCGCCCTGAAATGCGAACCAGAACATCGGATCGTGTCCAGCCTGATACGGATACACAAACGAGTCCTGCAGCTCCTCAGCAGTGTTCGCTCTCTTGGTCGATACGCATGGCAGCGTGAGAAGGGTGGTGGCGTCGTCCTCCTTGGTATTCGAGACAAGCACTACGGAGACATAGTCCGTCTGGTCGGTTCCGGTGGACGAAGACGCCATGTTGAGTTGTTGTAGTGATGTAAACCAAGTGAGGTACAGATTCGTAGGAGTATGGTTGTAGAGTGGCGAATGTTGATTGGGTTGATGGAGAAAGCGCTGAAGACTCGGGAATGACGCCTGCTTGTTATATACGCTGAAGCCGGCTGGAGTCAGTGGGTCTATCGAGTTCATGAAAGGGTTAGGCAGCAGAGAATCTCCTTTGTCTGCTTTGCCACACGAGGCTGGACTCTCAAGGTGGAACGCTGGTGGAAGGCTTATGACTATACATTCTTTTTTGAGATTTAGCCACAGGACAATTTCTGGATACTGCGAGCAAGCACTGACTGACACGACATACTGTATGGCTGCATACGTTGCTCAAACGAGCCGAATCGCCAAAGCCAAGCATCTTTAACATGAATGAGTTCAAGACTTCGCATCATCATTTCCTATTCGCAAACGAGCTTAGTCTTCCAGTTCCTCCACCCAAGAAGGCGTGGACCTTGCCGTGTCAATGCTTGCGTCATCATCGAAGGGGTTAAAGGTCAGTGGCGAGATTTGGGCAGACTTCTGGTTGTAATGTAGGCGAGCTCGCTCGAAAGACTCTCTGTCCGTCGCAGGCTTTACCAGGCATCCTTCGGCGCCAGGCAAGGCCTTGGCGCGCCGGAGATTCCTATCGTCAGAAGATCCAGCCGACAGTTGACTGACCATACGACTGTAATGCTCTGCATAAGCCCATTGGCCTGCTAACTCGGTGTACATCTTTGAGCCAGGTTCAGCCTTGGCAGCCGCGATAGCGTCGCTCAGGTTGTAGTATCTGTCATCCCATTTGGTCCTGTCTGGATATATCATCGGGATACTGTCGAAAGCTTTGGTTCTGGTTGCTTTGTCTTCTTTGGCACAAACCATCGCGCCGGCAAAAAATTGTGTCTCTTGGTACCTTGATTTCACCCCGTCGAGATAGGCAAAAGAGACGTTGAAGACATTACAAGAGGTCGACGTCATTCGAGTATCATTCGAATGCGAGGATGAGGAAAACGCTTTAGACAACTTGCCTTTCACGCCGGTCAGCATGGTTCGCACCTTCGCCGTGGGATCTCTACGGCTTTTGCTTTTGCTGTACTCATCCAGAATACACTGGGCCGTACTCCTCGCCACCGTGAATGTTGACCAGAACCAAGGGTCATGGCCAGCATGGTGAGGATATACGTACGAGTTGCTCAGCTCTTCCGCGTTGGTCGGCGTCTTGGAAGATACACATGCCAATGTGACGATTTCTTCTTTTCCAGGCAACGAGTCATTGATCTGCGAGGCAAGTACTACGGGGTGATATTTGGTCTCGCTGGCTCTAGTGGACGAGGTCATATTGAGCTGTTATACTGTAGTGATGTGGATCAGTAGAATGTAATTTGGTAAATAAATCAATTGAAGTGGCAAATGGGAATTGGGTGGAAGTCAGGGTCAGCCCCTGCTTGACACACACACATATATATATTACAGTTGGCTGGTATCAGCGGTCTTTCAATACCAATCCGCGAAGGGCCAGGCGGAGGATCCTTTGTCCAGCTCGTCACGCGAAGCAAGAATGAATAGTCGTTAAGTACGTCACTTCGTCCTGGGTGATCAAATACATACACGCTTTTACAACATAGTTGGGAACTCCTGCTCGGCACGAGGGCAGTGCTCACCGTGCCCTCCGCCATGGCTTACTCTCAAGCTTCTCGCTGACTTGGATCATATTTCTAACTCGCTTATCCGCCATCCCCCGCGCCTCAGATCCACGCAACAGTGATAATTCAGCCCACCACGCTTTCTCTCCTGCTCGCGGACGTATAGCACACCACTCCAGATGCTCATTTATCAGGTCGAAAGGTATTGAGGTCTTCTCATCTTCGCTCGAGGATCGGAAAGACCATAGTCCCACTCGTCGCTTACATATGCGACAGGCCAGTATATCTGTTGATATGCTAGGAGCTGACGGGTTAGGGTCGACGACGAACAGAGGCGATGACGGCGAATTAGAATAGTACGGGTACCAGCCGAAGAGCGCAAGTGCGGTCGCGAGGGGCGTAATAGTGAGTGTGGACTCGAACTCAGATTGATGTTGTAATGACGTTGTGAGAGATCGCTGTGCGTCATCGTCGAGAGGGCTCGTCCATGACACGTCGCCTGAGCTAGTTGTCAGGGCATCGGCCTGTATCCGCTCGGCGAGGTGTAACAGGCTCGATGATATGGGAGGATGCAGGAGATTCTTCAATTGGGCATGCAATTTGTCTTTAGAGATTATCAGCTTGATGACTCTGATAGTCAAACACACGACTTACCAGGACTGCGTCGTATTCGCCATGGGCAACTGGACTTGTGTCTCGCCTCGAAGCCCTTGGCTAATCTTCGAGCAATTTCCAGCCGTATGTTCTCATCAGAGATGTCCCCGAAACCTCCCAGACCCCACTTTTCTCCACACGAACCGCATCTGAGCCCTTGACGACCTTCGTTGATCCACCCATGCAGCGCGGCAACGATAGGCGACAGTTCCTCAGGATACAGAGACGAGTAAGTATACGGTTGGAATGTGCGTAGTCTTGCTAGTAACGCTAAGGGCGAGTATGGCGCGTAGCTAGTTGGAGGAGGCAGTGACGGCATAGCTTCAGTGGATAGGATGACGGATGGCAGTGTTTGTGTCGTGGAGGAAGGAGGGTTGTATATTCTCTGTCGTTTTGGGGACGACGATGATGCGGCGGTAGAGTGCGATAACAAAGAGTCTAACGCGTCAAAGAAGCGTTTCCGAGTATACTTTGATGTCGTTTCCGATGATGGCGAGAGATCCGCCTCGACAAGTTCCACTTCTATCTCTGGCGCAATAGCGTCCAGAGGTGGACGGGTCTCCGTGTCGGCTCCTTCTTCCTCCTCGTCAGAGAACGCCCAGTCATCCTCGGAGTATAGAAGACGGAAGACATCCCGTAGGTCGGGATCGGGAGACTCGCTCATTTTCTTGGCGTTGTCGAAAATATAGATGAGACGAGGTGGACACGCTCATAAATGCTATCCAAGTCAATTCGAGATTGACACTTAGAACGGAGGATATTGACTGATAATCTTCCACGTCACCACTTCTTGTTCGTTCCACATTATGAGCTATGTAAGAGTCGTGTGTATAGCAATAACAAAACTGCTCCTTTGCTGGCAAAACATTAAGCAATCACCTGCTCACTCAGAGATAGGACACAGATCCTTCGGTCATCGAAGCGAGGGAAGTGACGCTCCAACATGTCTTTCGACCCGTTCGAGGCGCGAATGCAGTTTCTGCAGCTATTACGCAAATTGAACGCTTCGCAATTATCTATTCAGAAAGTCGTGTCGTTCGCTATCAAGTATGGCTCGAGGTGCGGCGAAGATCTATGGGAATGTATCGCTGAAGAGTGCGGCAAGGTCAGTCCTCTCTCTCAGCTGCCTTCCAGACTCCGTCGCAAGGATAAAGAGCTGATACAATGGCGACAATGTGCAGGGCTCGCTGAATGCCCGTATCAATATCCTCTATTTCCTCGATACACTTGTCGAAGTCAGTCTGCCTCTTGGGCCCAGTGATGCGCCGTATCCCGAACTAGTCAGTCGCAGTCTAGGAGACATAGTCGATCGCGTCGTACCACATACGAGAGAAGGTATACTCAATCTCAAAAGTGCCAAGCAGGTATGTTTCCCCGACCGTGATCACATCATGCACCCGATAAATCATCACGGCTAATGCCTCTTGTATCAACAGATCCTCGAAAGCTGGCGACTGAGACGACTGATAGACCCGAGCGTCATTGACCAAGTCTTGTCATCACTAGAGAGTAAAAAGCACATGTAAGTGCTCTTAGCCTACTCTATGTTCCTCTATTCTAGTAGTGCTGGAGCAACGATTCGACACTCTTAGCGGCATTGCTAATACGATTGTATTCTCGTAGCACCGACTCGTCAAGCCAGAAACGATCGCATGATCACGCATTCAGCAAAAATGAGATTCTTCAGAGAATGGAAGCCGATCGGGAGCGGGTGCGTATCAGAATCTTTCGATTGACGCGTAATCAACCATATATCGTAGCGATGCTGACAACTGATCAATGTATTTATATTGGATGGCGATACAGCATAAGCGCCTTCGAGAGAGAATATGGATACTGCCTATACCGCCTCTACAGCCCTCAGTGCCGAAAACGAGCTTATCCCAAAGTTCGCCATCCAGCACATCACCATTCACCCCCGCCAGCCCATCAAGGCGATCACAGCCTTCCTCATCCTCAGCAGCAGCAGCGGCAATGCCACCGCCTCCCGCTCCTCGTGCAACAACTATTACAACGACTTCTGCCCAGAGTACGACTCACGGTGCACTAGAAGTAGAGTTTGAGCAGACTTGGGACGGGACGAGTGATCTCGACGAAGATGATTTCGCGAGTATGCAAGCGTGAGTCGTCGCCATGCACTGATACCACCTTCTGGCACGATTTTGGAGCGATCGTAGCTAATTTGTATGGTGACAGAGACGCCCAACTAGTAGAAGGAGATACACCGCCAGCATCAGCATTAGCGTGACTGGGTCCACAGAACGCACATCTGAATCATCATATACATTATCAACCGACAACTTATACCCCGCAGCTCGCATTACCTTTGTCAGTCGATACCCGGTCCTAGCGACCATCACAATGACGGGCATGTTGTACAATAGGTTATCAATTGTACCACACTTTAATATGCACTCTCATCATGCCAAACAGCATGCCGCAGCGAGCCATCGTCAATGGGACTTCTCTCTTTCACGTATTGACTTCCCCTACTTGATACTCACATTGCACAAGCACTGATATCTTATCCCACTGAACATGATATATACATTGTTCTCATGTAGGCTGGCGATATATGTCTATATCTACTTCTTAGTATCGCTCACTTTGATCTTTCCAGCCAAAAGAGCTTTGGCCTCTTTCAGCGCAGCCATACGAGCGTCCACAATGGTTTGACCAGTCTTCTCAAAGTCTGCGTCCTGGACATCGTATCGCGCACACACGGTTAATCAGTCTCTGAAACTTGGAACTAGAGTTTGAAGACGATAAACTCACCATGGCGATTGAGTCAAAGACGGTCTTCCATTCGATCTGCATATCGTCTTTTGCGAGTTGATCGAGGTGCTCGTACACTTTCTCCAATCGCTCTTTGGCGCTCCCGATCAATTGACTCAAATCATTTTGGAGAGTCGCGAGTTCAGGCGACTTCTTCTTTCCTTTAACGGGTTTGGAGACTTCCTGTATACGGCCCGACACCATATCTGCGAATCGGAACAACTATTTCGGGAATACCACTCGTTGTCAACATCGATACCATCAAGTTGCGGAGTGGACGCAAGAGACACGTACCTCCGCCAGAGATATAACAGCTTGTAATTGTTCCCACCGTGAAAAATGAGGCGCAGATGCCAGCTCCAGATTCGCTAGTAGAAGGATAAGCAATCAGCGTGGTTAGATCGTCGACCTATTTCATGTCACAGCTCACCATCGAACAGCCCAGCTATCTCTACATTATCTTGGTCGGAAGGAGCGGCCTCTCCGTTTTGGCCTGAAGTCGATGTCACGCGGTCTGCAGACTTTAGCAAACGGCGAGTCGCGTTGATCAAAGCTGTTTCGGAGGGTAAGAGCTGTGTGGCACTTCCATCAGCGCCTCTTTTCAGATTTGGTGATGATAGCACGTCCTACATACGCTGTCCGTTGGAACCTCCTTCAATTCTAACGCCCCTCCATTGATCCACCTCGACAAACCCGCCAGAACAGTCGCAAATGCTTTGATCCACCCTGCATCCACCTCTTTCTGGGAGCCGCCAAGCGCGGTAATTTCCTTGATCAAAGCCCTCTCTCCATCAACCTCTGATATCAACTCATAATTGCGCGTATCTTTCGTTTGCTCAAGATCCATTGCCGCCGCTCGTTCCAGATACGAGAGGAGGCTTTCGGGTATTGTGCCTTGTTGCAAGATGGCTATGCGGGCTTGCTCTATTGACAAAATCTTGGCAGACAGAGACGTTTCTAGTGATCGTGCCACGCTCCGTATGCTAAGTACTTTCGAGAACGTCTCTTCCTGTAGAGCCTGCTTGACATATTCCGGCAGCTAAGCCATTTCAAAATTGTCAGTACATTATAATACTTCGAAAGGGGTGCGACTGATTCGTCTATTGGCATCGCATGGCAAGTGGTCGATCTACTCACATCAGACCGCGACCGAGCATACATTTTGTTGGCCTTCTTTGCGTGATCCTCGAAAACATGCGCACTTTTACCCAAGAGAGTTTCTGGTCCACCCCGGTCTGCGAAAATGTGGAGAAGAGTGTCCAGCTGGACCTCGGAAGGTTTGAGCTGTTCCAGCTGCGGAGTGGCTAATGAGGGGGCGCCTATGATCATCGTAGTATGCGTCAGCCGACTCTCAACCATCCATTGTTAGAGCTGACGCACCCATTAACCGATATAGTCGTATCAGGAGGTATCGCGCGTGCATGTTTCCAGGGCTCTTCTCGACGATATGTCTCACACATGCGATTGACTGATAGAGTAGCGAGCAGTCGCTCTGTTTGGCATTCCAAGCAGTGATTAACAGGTTGACGGTGATCAAACCAATTTGATCTGCGGGCTGAACGTCGGTTTTGGGCAAATTCTTGCCTGTACTTGTCAAACAGCATTAGCTCTACACCAAAGTGAAAGGTCCGAACCCAGGACTGGTACTGACCGTAGTTTAAACCTTCGAGATACAAGGTCCATAATCGTTTGGCATCGTCATTGGATGGGAACCAGCTCTTCTCATGTTGGCGGAGGAGTATGGTTTCAGCATGTACCTGCTCGCGATACGATTTAAGGTCCGTCTGAGAGCAGTTCCATAGTCAGTCTTGTCCTGGTTTGATAAAAGAAAGAGCGCACATGCTGTATTTGGGCTTTGCTTCGCATCATGTCCAAAAGCAATCCTCTGCGCGCCTCACCGCCATCGACAATCCCTTCCAGCTCAGTGACGATACTGCCCTTTGACCCCCACAGACTCCAGTACTCCTCAATTTGCTCGACCCACGTTTCGTCGGTGAAGAGGAAGTCTGCAGTGACATTGTTGGCTCGCAGACGATGTTGCAGTTCCATTCTAGCTAGGAGCGGAGCTCGCTCTTTCGCCCCGATTTGAGCTTGAAGAGATTGGAAAAGGTCATCGGTTTCTTTCAATGTCTCCGGCTTCAAAGTCTTCTCGCTGGCAAGCAGCAGGTAGCGGTAGTATGCGTAGTTGCGTTGGCTTATGGTTGAGATAATATCAGCATTATCATTCTTTCTCATTCAAGCAGCACAATCGTGAGCTTTTCTGGCCGACTCACGCTTCGGCGTCGGTGTCAAGCAAGTTTGCTACCCAGAGCCTTTCTTTCTCCCAGTCCCCTTGTGTATCACCCTCTATTCTCTCTAAAGCAGCTTTGACCGCCTCCATGCGCCAATATAAGCGCACCAAGCTACCTTCACTGCCTTCTGCTCTAGCGAAATCAATAGCAGCGCGATATTCGCCTGAAGCCAGAAGAATGTGGAGACGGAGCCATAAGTTGTCGGAAAACGGGGCTGAGCGACCTGTTGTCAATAACAAAGTCTGGGCGATCTTCAATGATCCTTTCAATGGCGATGTGAGCGCTGGGAAAGGGTCTTCGACGGTTGGCTCGAAATTGGGCGCTTTCTGGATGAGCTCAGCCCAAGCAGCTTTCCTCGCCCAGTCCGGCTGTCTACTGGCATTGAACAGTTTTCTAGATGTTGACACGAGCGCTTCGACGTCCCATGCTGCTGCAGCGTGGAGAAAGACCTGTTCGCCGAGTTCGAGCGAGTCGGGTCGCTTAGCCCATATATCCTGGTGTAGCTGCAGCGCGAGGTCCACTAGGTAAGGAAGTCAGCATGAACACATTCTCTCCATATATATATCGACAGTTCACAATTGTACGATATACTGGACCGCTAGACGTGTCCATTTCTCACAGCTATTGTAGGTCGACAGGAGAACTCACATCTCGGAATGTTCCTCAACGTCAAAGCAGTCCACCAGAATCCGCGCGAAGTCAATTCCCCCGTCTGACGAACTTGGCGATATATGTCCAGAACCTCTGATTCGGGCTGCCCAAGTCTTTGCGAGAGGTACATCTTGATTATCAGACCGGGTTGGGACCGAGGATGTTTTTTGATCCATCTATTAGTCGTTGATACAGCCGAGCTCAGTCGGGAGGACTGGATGTCCTCTGTAGATATGTGGATTTGGGAAGCGGCATGATAGTCGTTGCGAGCGGGTATTGTTAAGAGTGTAAGTGAGATGGGAGCGAGGGTAAGTATGAGAATGATGCAATTAGGTGATGGAGTCCGGGTGAGTGACGTGGATCAGCACTTCCGCTTCACTACTCCTGTCCATTCTCATAGTGAGAGGCACAAACTCACCATACACGCTCTGGAGCTTGCGCTCCTCGGCTTCCCAATTGATCTTCGACATTGTTTGACAGTTCACAGAGAGGATATGAGCGACGACAACGACCGATAACCACTGCCCAGTGGTCAATCACTCTTCGGCGGTTGGGATAGCGATAATCGTACGTATGAGCGTCGCTGGGACCAGCACTCGGACAGTTAGGTGACGGCGTTTGTATTATGACAATGTAATAATGGTGATAGTCGACTGAAGCAACGACATTTTGAGCATGAGCGTTGCAGCGTTTGGTTTTGACCATATTTCGGAATCAAGGCACCGCGTCTCGGCAAAATGCTATTTGTACGAGAGATGTCCCATGTACACTGGTACACTTGTGCTAACAGATATAGATAATGCATCATCCATAGATCCTCCGCTCCAGCTCTGGTCCAAGAGCACCAGCCTTCCCACAGCTGCACCTGAAGCGCGATACGAAACGTTACGTGGGGACACCGCCCAACATCCTCATACCCGGACCTCCAGGGACGGTTGGATTAGCAGCACTCAATGTCCACACTCCCCATGCTTCAAGGAGATCGAAAAAGTTTGCACTGCCTGAACCCGACTTGTTAACGAACGTCGATATGCCCGCTGGGACAGGTAGCCCAATGGCCAAAAAGGGATTGGTTCCTCTGACAGAGGAGAACCCGCTTGAGCCTAAAGAGAAAGTCGGGGCGCCAGGGCGAGATAGAGGGTGAAAAGGATCGAAAGAGGTTATATACGCTGTGGAAGTCGCGTAGTCTAGTGTGACTCTGATCCTTGAGTTAGCTCTGTGTCATGTGGCATGTATGATGATGTAAGCGCTGACTCACCGGAACACGCCCCAGAGCAATATCACCTCCATCAGTACCCACCACCCGAGCGAACTCCACTTCCAACCCCTCTTCAACCCTTTTCCAACGGTATCCATGCCAACTCCGACTCCCACACCGGCATTGTCCCTGATCGAAGCAAGCGCTTCCAGCCATTGTCTCTGGGTCGTCTCCACTTTCTCTTGAGCTAGACGACTGTTAGACGCCGCTGCGTCAAGTGCGGATTGAGCTTCTTTCATCGTTGTCGAGGGCTTTGGCATCGGGATTTCGCTGAATAACGTATCGTTAGCATCGAAGACGATCAAACACAGGAAGACGTTGTTGTGCACTTACGCTTTGGTGAATGATCGAGAAAACTTTGCGGTCCAACTAGTATCTGCATCCACCGGCTCGTTCGAAATTGCATTCTTTCCTTCCGCCTTGACACCTGCTGGACTCGAGGTGACATTCGAGACCTCAGGCTGCTTCTTAGGAGACTTTCGCGGAGAAACTCGTAATCGATGTATTGACGGTCCGTCCTCCCAACCCAGATCGGAAGGCTTGGCAAATGCACCGCTAGAGCCCACAGCCACCTCGCGTCGTAAGGGGGAAAACCGGACTTTGCTTTTCTGCAGATGAACAGGTGTACCCCATGCTCCAGGCGGACGGGGCGTTGGTGCACCCGCTATACTCGCATTGGAGTCCGAATTCTTCTGAGGGGTGGAGACGGAGGCGAAGCCTACTTGGATCGTCTCTTGGGGTGGGATCGAAATCTCCCTTAAGTGCCTTGGAGGAAGTATGTTTGACACGGATCGTGACGCTGATCTATCATCATCCGCTGGCCAGTGTGCTGGAGAGAATTGATGCTTGACTGGTGAAGGCGAGGCCGAAGTGAACCGTTTGGGCAACATATTAGTAGTGGAAGGACTACTTGATCCCTCCTTGCTGGTACGGAACGAAGGAGTGGCGGATAATCCTCTTGATGTAGTGAGTCCGACCACCGTAGAAGTGGATTGAGAAGCGGACTTTGAGGTGGAACGAAATAACGCTGCTCTTCTCGAGGCATAAGCATCGTGCTCACTCTCATCTGTCCCTGAGATATCCGGCTCGGGCAGAGCGGGTAAAGGTGGGGACTGCTCCTGTTCCCGTGAGCCATTTCGAGCGGAATGAAAGATTTGAGATTGCGATGGGCTGCTTCGAGCAGTAGTAAATGATCGGGATTTGGCATGGGAGTGATCGGCACGGAGAATCGCTTCCTCCCTTGACCGTTGTCGTAAGCCAAATGAGCCGCCGTCCCTCAAGGAGTCCTCCTGCGGAAGTCGGGGCGAGACAGATCGTTTAAAGCGCGTTCGCCCAGCTGTGCGATCGACGTCTGTAAAATCGTGGTTGTGCGCTGCCTGGACTGGCCTGAGAGACGAATCCTTTTCTGAATCCAGGATGCTGGCCGCACTTGCGCTCGTGTCATCCCATCCCACTACTGCGCTCATACCTTCGTCGAGATCTAGCTCCATCTCTATTGCTACACCTTCGTTATTGTCAAGACCGCGGATGAAACTCGCCGAATCGTCCGGGGCCAGATCGACAGACGATCTTCGAGGGGTCGGTGGAGGTCTGCCATTGTGTAGCGTAGTAGGTAGATCTGGGGATGGCGATCGTACTCGATGATCTCGCATGTTACCAGAATTTGGAGCGAGAGACGTGTCTTGCGCCTCGGAAAGTTGAAGAGATTGCTGATATTGCTGATGCTGCTGTCGGAATCGATTCCGCCTCGAGGCCGAGGTCTCAGCGGTTTCTATTGGGGCGGGCGCAATGGGTGAAGTAGCATGTAAGGGTGAAGCGCGCCCTTTCCCTTTCCGAGACGAGCCAGATGAGGAATGGGAATTGTTAAGTGATCGAGATAGACGAGAAGACGACGGGTTTGACGGGTGAGAAGCAATAAAAGCTTGCAGTGGTGTTTGGACTGCTGGAGGTGATATGAGGGGGTCAGACGGTGGAGAGCGGGATGTACCTGCGATTTGGGTCAGCGTTGTTAACCTATAAGCTACTGTTCGGGGCTTACTCTGGAGCAACACCGCCGCTCTTGATGGCATCCTCCCAGGCTGAGCAAAGGAGGGGGATCCCCGACCTGTGACGATAGCGCAATCAGATAGGTACCCTCGGATCTTATAGAAAGGCGAATACCACAATGCAGCAGTAAGACTCACGCTCGCCTGACACTCTTCGTCCGACATATGGATTCCCTATTCTCGGCGGGGGAGTGGGTGGGCTCTCCTGCTCATCCTCCTGCTCCTGCTCATCTTCCGCTTCGACGTCCTCGTCATCTGTCCGCCTTGGACTCCTCCGAGATACCGAAGGTCCCGCATCGCTTTCTGATCCTGATTCCGTCTCTTGTACTTGCATTTCTGAACGCGGCGTAACGTCAAACGCACGTCTCCTGTCCCACGTTGAGCTGGTTTGTAGTGCGGCGGGAGTAGGCGTAGGAACAGCTTCTTTGGCTTGTTTCTCCATTTCCCTCAGGAGCTCTCTCAGCTTCTGCGTAGGGTTGCTCGTCACTCCCAAAGCTGTAGTAGATGGTTGTATGGTATTTGTCGGTACACCATCTTCTTCATCGTCAAGATCGATTAATCGACCTTCTTTCGGATTCATACCAATCTCCGCAAGCTGAGGATATTCGTCATCGTATAAATCTTCGAGAGGAGTAGCAGGCGGGACTTCGGTCTTGTCGTCGCTCCACGCACTCATGCTTGTTCGCGTACTACTTCTTCCAGTACCAGTTTCCGTTCCTTCAGTCCCGGCTCCGCGTTCTGTATCTGACCAATGGAATTGGTCTGCCACGGAAGTCGGCGGACTGCTCGTAAGCATAGATGACGGCGAGGCAGTACGCTGCTTGGGTCTAGCACCGAGCATCGAGAAGCACCACGGGTTTCGGGCTTGTTGATCTGGTGCGAAAATCGATTGATGGACCTATGTTTATTCGTATTGTTCGTCAAGTGTATTTCGTAGTATCGTAGTATTCGTCATTGGCGTGACATCCACCTAGGCCTTGAGTACTATAGTCAAGAAAGGTTATCAATTCTGTCCAAGATGCTGTCGACACGATCAAAATGGTCTTGCTCATCATCCACCTCTCGTCGTCTTTCTCTCATCAAAAGTGGATGTTTGGCTCCTCGACGCGCGCGGCAACGTGAATATCAAAAAGCATCAAAATCTGATCCCGCTGCACAAAAGCACGGACCGCTCCGCCTGAGTATACGGGGATATACGGTGATATACTAGGGAGAGACAGCCGTGGGAAAGTGATAATGGTCAAGTGCGGGGCCAGTGCCTGACTCGGAGTCATGTTCGGGTCGAGCCGATCACTTGTTGCAGTGGAGGTGGTATTCTTTCAGCTCTCATCGCAGCTTGGATCAATCTAGACAACAGGTGCTAGTGGGTGGGATATGGACGCCTCAAATATATGCATTGAGACATTAGATATACACATCATCTCTCTGCTCTATACTTTCTTTTGATGGAAGACCTGAATCGACTTCGTCAGTAACCATGTCACCCTTCGTCTGTAGATGGGGGATCATCTCTACGGGCAACATCGCCACGACGTTCTGCAAGGTATGTCCATTCTCTTAGACGTAGACTTGAGCATGAGTGGTATCATATTGAGAAGCCGCCGCGTTGATGTGGCTCTAGTATGAGGGACACATTGACTGACGTCAGGACGAACGCAATAGGACCTCCTAGTAGATCCCTCGACGCGCTCAGCCTACGACGTGGGACATCACATCCAAGCAATCGGCTCAAGATCCGTGGCTTCCGCTCAGGCATTTGTCGATAAACTAAAAGCTCTTTCTCCCGGTACGCAGGGAGAAGAGCATTTCGCCTGGAGTGTTGAGCATGGTTCCTTAGATGGGTGCAGGACGTACGGGAGCTACGAAGAGGTTTACAACAATCCTGTGCGTATCTCCACTACTTTCCTCCTGAACCTGATATAGCTGTATTCGTTGGCTAACAGATCATAGGACATCGACGTGGTGTACGTCGCTACGCCCCACACGTATCATCACCAGAATTGTAAAGCGGCTCTTCTAGCAGGGAAGAACGTGTTGTGTGAAAAGCCTTTTACCCTCGATGCGGAAGAACTAGAGGAGCTCGTCCAGCTCGCAAGAGAGAAGGGCTTGTTCTTGATGGAGTAAGTCTCAGCTCTCCTTGACTAAAGGCCCCAAAAGTACCCGCTTACGCTCCCTCGCCTCTCGTTTATCCTTCGCAGAGCCGTGTGGACCCGCTTCCAGCCCATCACATATGCTATTCAGGACATAGTCTCCTCGGGGAGGTTGGGCAAGTTAAAGCGGATGACAGCGGACAACTCACTAGAGTACAAGCTGGATGGTGGGTGCTCATTCTTCTTATCTTCTTGGACGAGCGGGACCATGAGTCGTGCGGACTGGTTTCAAATACCTTACTTTGGCGGAGTCGGCTGATATATATGTGAATCATAGAGCGCGAAGCCAGTCATCGGATGCTGGACCCAGTAGTAGGCGGCGGAGCGCTACTCGATCTGTGAGTGTACTCCTTAGCCCACTTTCAGATGGGTATTGCCGGTATCGATCAGCTCAGCTGATGATACCTCGCACATGGTGCAGCGGCCCATATCCACTAGTATGGGCAATGTTGATTCTCCACCATCACCCTCTGAATGCTGCACGATCGTCACCGAAATTACTCAACTCGTATCAAACAATCTACACTCGCACAGGCGTCGATAGCGCTTCCCGGATACTGCTAGAGTGGGAAGGTGTTGGTCAAGCAGCATTGACATGCGATCTGACTTGTCATGGGTACATGGACGGGGTGGTTGTCATCACGTTCGAAGAGGCGGATATTGTCGTTGTCGGTGAGTTAAGAGGCCGGCGATATGAAGCGACGGTATCTTTGGACCGAGCTGATGCGCTTTCGCAGCCCCACCATCCAAACCCCAGACCTTCCACATAGTCCCACACGGACCAGACGCCTCGCGAATGGGACTAATAAAGGAGAAAACAACACATCATTATCCGTTGTCACCGGGCCACGGAATGGGGTACGAAGCAGATGAAGTGGCTCGATGTATTCGGGATGGCAAGAAAGAGAGCGAGCGGATGCCTTTGGACGAAAGTCTGGTCGTCATGCGGGTGCTTGATCAGGTTCGGAGAGCTGGCGCGACTAAGACTAGGGATTTCAAAGGAACTGCTGGCAAGTAGGTCAGCAGCCGGACGTCACCTCGTTGTTGTTGGGTCTGAAAATACGGACACTTGGGAGGATCGTTAGGGGTGACTTTGTTGTATCGATAATCGTTTCGGTCTTACTTGATCATTGGTATGAGCGGAGACGTGCATGTTGTATTATACAAGTAGTTATACAATGATCTGAAAATGCTGTTATATCTCGCGCCGAGTCGCACCATGCTGTTCCCCTCTGATGCCTGCAGTGCTTAGACCCAACGATCATCCCTTCTCTGACCCTTGAGGGGCGCTTCCTCACCTGCCACTACGCCACCCCACTCCGGCACTCCTTCAGGTCTAGGTACACGCACAGGCTCAAGATCATCTTGACTGACAGGCGTCATGGAGAATTTCGGTCTTTGTCTTTTGGCTTTTGTCGGTGGGCGCGGGAGTGATTGTAGATCCCCCTCAGCCGATGGGGTTTGGGGTACTGTAGAGGATGGGTATGCGGATGCTATCTGCTGTGGTGTGGAGGCGGATGTGGAGGCGTCGAGAGCGGCGTCGGAGCTTAGTGAACCAGCGGGGGCATTAAGGCGCTGCGATACCGACGAAGTGAGATAGTAGGTAGAATAGTAGGGGACATCGTTAGCTGCAACGGCCATGAGACGATGAAACGACGGACAGATGTCACTCACGTAATATTCGTCTTTCAGATCAACCTTCCTACGACTCTTACTCATACCCAACTCCTCCTCTATCCCTACAGAACGGACTCTGGACTGCTGATAGTCGTATCGTGTCTGCGTGAACTCCTGTAATGCAAAACTGGCAGAAACGATTATACCTATAAAAGGCAGGCCGAATAAGATGAAAGGTTTCTTGCGGATTTGCTGCAGGAAAGCCGGTGCGGGCGTGCGCGATCTTGATGAGAATGCTGGCATCGTCTTCGCCCTTGGTTCTAGACTCGATGCGATACTGTTCAAACAAGGTGTCAAGTGCGAGTGATCAATGATGCTAAGTGACAAAATCTCGTTGAAATTCGGAGCTGCGACAACACCATCGTGAATTTGGTTGCGGCGGAATTGGCCGCGTTACACCAGCAGACAAAAGACAAAAATCAAAATACACAACACCTGATTGCCATTGTCCTTTACCATACAGCGCACCAGCATCAGACCGTCAACGACGACTTGCATCATATAACGTCCCATTCAGACGACACGATACGACACGAAGGATCGAGCATTATCTCCTTCACCGTCTCCAGAGAGTGACCACAGCGCCTTCCACCTCAACCTGTGAGCCAAGACCGCCCTCAGTCATCGAGGCGGTGGGATCACTTGGCACCAACGTATGCCTCGGACCTGGGACTTTTGTCGACAAGGCCTTACGCACCGCATTGCTTCATCGCCACTAGTCAGACTGGTCTCGACGCATTACGTGTCATAGTCGGATACATAGCTCCAGCAATCTCGAAACCAGTAGGAAAGCTTACTTCATTTCAGGCGGCCGACGACCATATAACGACCACTCTACAAAGCCTTCGCATCCTTTGTTCAGCTGTGCAGCAAGCAAGGACCCTTTCATCGATACCTGACGACCACAATACGGTTTACATATCTTGATCATTAATAAGACACCTCAAATCACTTATGGCAGCTTGAACTTCACGTATTCCGAAAAAAAGTATAGAGACTAGCGAGGCGCAGACTGAGCCATGAGGGAGTGGAGACCCCCACCCCTTCCTGCAGCTTTGCTGCTCCTGCTGACAGCTGCATTAACACTTTTGTCCTTTACAGATGGTATGTCCCCGCATACCCCTGAAAAATTCTGCTTGTGAAACAGTTCAAGCTGACCGGGCTTGCAGCGCGTTCACCGCATCCTGCGCCATTGCGCCGACTTGCTCATCCGCAATCAGCACGGCTCGAGATCCTACCCCGTCAGATACCTGGGAAGCGACGCTCTCTCACTGCTGCTCCCCCTCATCCATCTGCTCTTCAACATACAGACTCAATAGTCCTCACTCTCTCACTGCCCGATTTACTCCCTTTTCCCGCTTCCCTCCTCCTCAAACCATCCGAGAACATCTTCCATCCTAACGCCCGAATGACTTATGGTGGCATACCAGGCGAACTGTTGAAGGCTGAGGATTGGAGACTGTATACTGGCGAAGTGATACATCCGCGTTGGGTTGACTGGATCAAGAGCGCCGAAATCGGTCAAGTACGCACAGGATGGGAAGACGACGCGGCAGTTATTGGCACAGCCAATGTCATGGTGCATGAGACGGGTGGGAAAAGTGGGGGAGCTATATTCGAAGGCTCATTCACGCTGTACGGTACTACTTACACCATCATGACGAGGGACAAGTACTTGCGGGTCAAGACTGCTCTCGATGTGGATGTGGAAGAGTTCGGCTCCATGGTCGTTTTCCGGGACTCAGATATGACACATGACCCGACTTACAATGCTTCAATATCGCATGGCCATCTCGAACCGCATCTCTGCTCGCACGATGCACTGTCATTCAACTCTGACCCTTCACATCCTGTTCTTCGACCGACGAGATCACCTCAATCGTCGTTTCTCTCCCCTTTGCTCAACGGTCTGTGGAAAAGAGACGATACTGGAGGGATGACTGGCTCTTCAAACTTTATCGACTCTATCAACTCCACTTCAGGATGTCCGAGTACGCAGAAAATCGTGTATATGGGCGTAGCACTAGACTGCAACTACGTAGCGACGTACGGATCGTCGGACGCAGCACGCACTCAAGTCCTCAACGACTGGAATCAAATTTCCGCTTTGTACAAATCGACATTCAACATTTCTCTTGGCATCATCGAACTGCAAGTCCAGAATGCTACCTGTCCGACTACTGCCGTGGAGGGAGTTGAATGGAATGTCGGCTGTTCGACCAATATGACGCTGGACGAGAGATTGAGTTTGTTCAGTCAGTGGAGAGGTGATAAAGGCGACGATGGCGCTGGATTGTGGCATCTCATGAGTGCTTGTCCCACCGTAAGCTATTTCACTGTCCTTGATGGCAGTGATAATGACTGATAAATCTGATATGAGCAGGACTCGGAAGTCGGCGTGGCTTGGCTAGGTACTCTGTGTCAGACGACAGCATCACAACAGAGTGACTCTACGGTGTCTGGAACAGGTATCAGTACAGCCACTAAAACGGAGTGGAGTTTGATTGCGCATGAGATCGGACATGGGTAAGTGCAATCTGTACTTCGAGCTTACCAATTAGAGGTATTGCTTGCTGAGATATTGACCGTTTCATTAGCTTTGGCGCAATTCATGACGTGAGTACCTAACTTGATACCAGCTGGATCGTGTAGCTAAACCCAATGATTGACAACAGTGCTCAAGCGGTTGCTCTCTTAACGGTACTTGCTGCCCATTTTCAACGACAAGCTGCGATGCCGACGGGAAATACATCATGAATCCTACTACATCTACTACCGAGAAGACGTTCTCCGGATGCACTTTGGGCAACATCTGTAAGTTTTCGCTGTCTATGTCTTGTCAAAAAGGCAGATAAGACGCCGAATGCGATGAGTACCTGACGCTGACATTGACTGTCTGCTACATAGGCTCGAATATTGGTGATAAAGCTGTCACGACTAGCTGTATACAGACACCTGGTTCCCTGACTGTCATCAGCCTGCAACAGTGCGGAAGTGAGTATTTGGTATCCCCGATGCGGCAAGGGCTGACAATATCGCATCAGATGGTATCGTAGAAGACGGAGAGGATTGCGATCCAGGGACCAACGTAACATCGTCATGTTGCGACGCATCAAGTGAGCTACTCCGTGACGCAGGCCACGTCGAGCAAGTAGCTGAGCTGACCGAATTCGCAGCATGCAAATTCTTATCTGGCGCAGTATGCGATCCAACCAACTCGGCATGCTGCACCTCGTCCTGTCAGCTGGCAGCAGCAAACACAGTCTGCCGATCGGCAGTAGACGCAAAATGCGATTATGCCGAGGTTTGCACCGGAAGCAACGCTACTTGTCCAGCAGACAAGACTGTCGCCGACGGTACCTCCTGTGGATCGGGCGGATTGGCTTGTGCAAGTGGTACTTGTACCAGTCTCAATCTGCAGTGTCAAGTTGCCGGAAGTAGTATGGGTCTGACCACTGCTTGTGGTCAAAAAGACGATACGAGCTGTGTTGTCAGTTGCAAGGACCCAAATGCTACGTGAGTTGATCAAGTCTTCCCCGTACCCCTCCGCGTTGTGAAACTGATATGGCTGCCCCAGCGATACATGCGTTGTGCTTCAGACTGAGCTAGTGGATGGTTCGCCTTGCGGTAAGTCCCTGTCCTTTCAGCGCTCTATTTTCCAAGGAGCAATCAATCGCGTTTGCTGATGACTGTTCCGACATTCGTAGGCTACGGAGGCCATTGCTACAACTCGACGTGTAATGCAGGCTCATGGCAGGATACGGCTGCAGCGTGGTACAAGCAAAACTTGCAGATTTCTATCCCCGTAACGGTGATAGTTGGTTTGTTGGTGAGTCGCCGGACTCCAATGGTGTCCTATCGTCATCCGTATATGGAAGTACTCAAATTGACAACGTGCTATCTTAGGTCCTGGCCACAATCGTCGCTATTGCGAGATGTATATTCCGCTCTCGTGGGGCAGGAGCAGCAAGAAATAATGGTCGACAAGGCAAAGGCGGACAACAATTTCCAGCACCGCCGATAATGCCTGGAACTGCAACCGCTGGAGGTCAGCCGAATATGTCTCAGCTTCCCCCGCCTCCTCTACCTCCGCCTCCGGTACTCCAACGACACTCCGACTCGATAGCTTCAGGTGATCCACTGATGTACACCGGGATGATATCAAGGGAGCCATCACCGCTTCCTCCAAATGCCGGTGGTAGCAGCAGGGGAGAAACCGGGTACGGTAATCCGACTTCACTGCCTATGCCTCAGCAGCAGGGCATCTATAGCAATCATAACCAGGGATGGGTGGATCCGGCGAGTTGGAACGGGCAGTACTACGGCAGGCAAGAGGCTTATGGACGATAGCTGTTGCTCAAGAACGATTGAATGTTGTATTTGTACTGCATGTAACTATTCGATCCCATCTTATGCACGTGTCGTTTCAGGAATGGAATTGAATTGAATGAAAATAGCGTGTTTCAAAAATCAGATCCAACGACGCGTCTAGCGTCTACTGAAAAAAAGAGAGGAAGAGACGATTCATTCCTTTACCATCCTACTTCTACCTTCATATTCTTCTCCCCGCTCTCCTCGTCTTTACCACCCACGATGCCGTACTTTGATCCAAGGGAGCTCAACGACCTGACCGCTTTAGCTGGCAGAGGAGGGGTAGGCAGGGGTATAGCGTGCGTATGCCCATCAATACCTATAAAATTCCACCATCCCATCAATCGACAGCTGAACAAACAGCTGACTGACTCTGTTGCAGACTGACTGACTGCGTGGCTGAATCGCCTGATCAGCTCATGTATATCAAAGGCGATGAATTGGTCCTTTTGCGCGATCTTGGGAAGGTGCTCGTAGCATCCTGTGAAGGCGTAGTGGGCTGGGTGGAGAGGGATCACGTATCGTTCGGTTCCCTCGCCAGCTCTAGCTCCAGCAGCAATGGCTCTACTCCGAACTCGCCCCAGCAGCGATCTGATCTACCTCGTACAATCCTCACTGCGCCTTCGCCACCACTTTCTGCTCGCTCAGCATCTTTACCTCCAACCAATGATATAGCAGACGGAGCTGTCCTAGAGCCTTCTTCTGCGGATCACAGTACACATAAAAGAATTTCGGGTCCTTTCGAACTTGAATCTCCAGGACCGACACCAGGAGTAGAAACAGAGCAACAACGGTTTTTCCAACTTCAACAACAGCAGCAACAAGAACCATCTGCGAAGGGCACTTTCAACGACAATCGCGATTCAATGGCGTCCACGGCTAGCAGCGATGCGTATGAAGGTATCGGCGGTTTCATGATGGCTGGTAATGGAGAGAGCAGATTGGTCGAAGAGGACACAAAGGACAATACTTTAGAAGAGCTAAATGGTACGTCGTCTTCATCTTCGTATTCCAGGTTACAAATTTTCTCTGACACGTCTATCACGCAGAAGAGCGATCACCAGCAACGCCCTCCATCATCACACCACTATACCGTTCTTCGGGACCTTCTCAGTCATCTCCCACTTCCCCTACTCTCGCGAACAGACCGTCTTCTCAGTTCACGGAAGCCTCGCAAGACGATGAAGCGGAAGACAACGACGACGACGCCGATGACGCCGATTGGGACATCTATGGCGATTATGCTCGGGATAGCATGTATGATCCTGTCAAAAGGATGAGCATGGCCATACAGCAGCAAAGGATGAGCAGAGCTGCCAAAGCTGCTAGTCGACCGGGTGCGACGTCTCGTCTTGCGGAGATTGGCAATGAACAGGGAGACGACGAGAGTGAGCCCGTCGATGCTGCTAGAGCGGCGTTGGAGGGGAACAAGAGTGTTGGTGCATTCCAGCTGCCATCCGCTCGACGAGGAACTAGCCCTGTCGCCCCTACCGCACAAACCGAAAGTAGAGCGGACGCCCCAAACCCAAAGGAGAACAACGAAGACCACCCGACTCCTAGGATATCCCAGGCATCTGCGGAGTCATCGGCCGAAGACCAAGGAAAAGGTCCATCAGTGGCGACTCAACTACGTCTTCGCATCATTGCCGAATTGGAACGCGACGACGATGCCGAAATCATGTCGCCCGTTACCGCTTCTTCCGATCACGAAGAGCACTATGGCAATTTCGGTGTGCAGCGAGATGTGGAAGCTAGTCCAGCCGAGTCTACTCGCAGTGACAAGCAATCAGTGGATGGACCGCTCACGTCGGAGGAGTCAGGCCTCGTCGTTACGCCACATCCTCCTGACATCGTCACCTTCACTTCACCTTCGCCTTCAGACAGCAAAAACAATCTAGCTAGCATTGCAAAGAGCAATAACGGCGCCTCTCTCATGGCATCACCACTGCCTCTAGATGAGCCAGAAAAGTTCGATGATCAACCTCAAGTACTTGCTCCATCCCCAATGCTCTCGTTACCTCCACCGCCCACCCATTCTCCGAACCTCTCGCCCACCCTCACGTCAAAACCTTGGTCCGCTAATTCGACTTCTTCTCCGCATAGCGCTGCGGCGACAAAGCAAGCTGTCGACGCTGTTCGCCGCACGCCAGAAAGCAAGCGGCCAAGGGGTCTGACATTGGTAGGGCGAATGGACGCAGATCTCAGCGCTGCCAAAGGTCCGATGCCAATCACTTTCCTGGTCGGCGGGTCGGAACTGCCAGGCGTAGTACCATCTGTACCGCCTCTGCCTGCGACGACACGGGACCCAATCGGTTTGGGCCTTCCGGCTCATGGAGGAAGATCGTCTCCGGCGCCAGAACCACCTAGACGAGCGCCTTCGCCCCTAGCATCACCGATCGTGAATGGGTCATCCGCATCAAACCTTTCGTCACCATTCCCACCGCACCCAGTACGCAGCGTAACGTCCCCCGTACCGCCTACGCCACAATCGCAGACCGAGTCGCAAACCCGTCCACCTCAGCCTGGGTTGCGACCACGATCACGCAGTTTCGGCGCCAGCATGGCCAAGTCACTCGGCGTAGGCCGCAAGGACAGCGCTCCGGTCCTCACCATAAATACAACTACGCCTCCCTTACCGACCATAACATCGCCAATTGCACAGTCTGCGTCGTCAAAGAGAAGTTTCTTTGGTTCTCGCAAATCTTCTCTTGCGCCGCAGACGCCGCCGCCAGCCTCACCAAACGGTTTGCCGCAGAGTGTACCTTCGACAAATGGTATGCTGTCGACTGACTTTTCTCCTAATCTTCCACCCAACTCGGCCCGGTCGTCTTCGTTCTCCTTCTCGTCTGGCAAGAGCTCCAAAACCCCAAGAAAAGCCTCGAGAGCTTTGCCTTCGCCAGTCTCGCACAAGGATTTTGCAGAGGAGACGGTCAAAGCGGACGGAATGGACTTTGAGCTCATCCAACCTCGCAAAACGTCCAACTTGACCAGCCTTCTCTCCCCAAGTCAACACAGTCTGGACGCTTTACCTAGTTCTGCTTCTGATGCGAGTCCAGGACAAGCTCGACCGGAAATGGCTCGAACGTCCACGATGCAAAGTCAGGCATCTACGACCTCATTGCGACCACTGCCTGAGACCGACGAGTGGGGCTTCCTGAAAGAGCAGAGTCCGACGCCGGAGATCTTCCAGTCGAGATCAGCGCCAGGAGATCACCGAGTGATGGAGCAGAAATGGGTAAGTCCTATTATCGCGAACGTTTTAAACAATGAGCTAATGCTAATGAACATTGTAGCTTTCCATCATCAGTACACCACTCCCCGCTAATTCGGCTCCGCCCAAAAAGGTGCGCAAGCTGGTCCTTGATGCAGGTGTGCCGTCGTCTCTGAGAGGCAAGGTCTGGGCGTGGTTTATGGCTGGAACGCTGTCGGCTCGAGTGCCGGGTCTGTATCAAGAATTGCTGGCGCATGACAATGGATCAGAAGATGAGCGTATCGAGCGGGACGTAGCGGCGTGAGTGACTTCTGCAATTTCGTCCCCGATGTCCGAATAAGATGCTCAAGACTGTAATAGAGCATTCCCAGATCACTCGATCTTCTCTGAGCCCAATTCTCCAGGGCAACAAGATCTCCGCTCGATCCTTCGTGCCTACTCGAATTTCGCTCCAGCAGGCTACAGGCCAGAAATGGCTCAACTCGCTGGAGCGCTTTTAATCCATTGCGTGGCGGAAGACGCGTTTTGGCTATTGTCGGGATTGGTCAATTCCGTCTTGAAAGGTTATTATGCCAAAGACAGGCTTGGATTACGGATAGACGCTGCTGTCTTCGTTGGATTATTACAAGGGAGTGAACCTAAGCTGGCGAGACTCTTCAAGGATTTCGGTATACATCGTAAGTCTCAGCTGTTACTGTGTTTATGTGTAGTAAAAGTCATACTTGGTTCAGCAGCTGACCGGCCCCTGAAATCCTTTAGCAATCTCCTTCCTTGACAGGTGGTTATCGCAACTTTTCATCCGATGTTTGCCATGGCCAACAGCGCTTCGCGTAATTGATGCAGTGGTATCGGAAGGTAAGTCGGGGTGTGTCTCAATCGAGCAATCTATGCTATTCTAAAAGACAGACGACAGACTGATCCAATGACGATGGTTATAGGCCCGCGATTCCTGCTCATAGCGTCCTTGGCGATCTTGACTGTATCAAAGGACCGTTTGCTCTCCATGCCGAAGACCGACCCAAAGGCGAGCGCTGCTAAAGGAGCGGATAAAACCAAATTCACGGCTCAAGCGATATTGAGCTATCTGCGAAACCTACCTCAGGACAGTCTGCTCTTACCTGAAAACTTCATGAAAGCGTGTGAGAACGTCAAATTTAAGGACGATGATTGGAAGAGGCTCAGGGAGAGGGTAGAGAAGGAGATCATGGGTTAGAGTCCTGCTATTTAGCAGCTAGGTTCTGCGTAATGCCGTAGTGGGCGGCTCCCGGGGGCCGTTGAGTACAGTGTCATCTGAAAAGCATACAAGGACATTGGTGGACAAGATTTGCTATGCAAGCATACTTCCTCCCATATGCATTGATATAATATCAGTCGCTAGCTTTTCAATCCCTATTCTCGTGGTGAAGAAGAACATACTTGGACTGCAATCTCCTCGTCCCACTACCATTTTTGGACATTCCACTCGATATGGCAAATTGTGACGCTTTCCAAGACATGTTCGTGCAATTCTATCATCGATGCAGTGTCCAAATTAGACATACAACACTATATACTGCAAATGTCATTGACGCTGATTACGGCCAAACTTGCTGTGTGCCCTGCATGTCCCACTTCCACGTCCCGCCTTTCAATATCGTTTGATGATCTACTTCGATCCCACTCCATTCTGCCCCATTTATTTCGAGCGAGCGAACATAGATTGATCCGTCACTTGCACCTTGAGCATGTATCTCTAATTTCTGGGACGATTGAGGTAAGTCGAGAGTGATCTTATCGAAATAAGGTGCGCCAAGGATGTACGTCGCGTTTGCCGGGTCGACTATTTAGGTCAATGAATTAGCGACATAGCCAATGTCAGTATAGCATACTCCCTTGTCGGTCATAGGGGCGAGAACGCTTTGAAGCTATGCGCTTACCTGGATAAAAGCCTAGGGCGGAGAACAGGTACCAAGCGCTCATTTGACCGCAATCCTCGTTACCCGATAGTCCACCTGCGGTATGGTTATAGTCGGTCTGACCAATACGTCGTACCCATTCTTGCGTTTTGTGCGCTGCGCCAGCATATATATACAAGTATGGCTAGTACCGTCATATCATCAGCTCAAGAGATATTTCTCGATGACAATCGTAAACGGCTGCTATGCGTAGGTAGCTTTGGCAACTCACAACATGGTGCGAAGGCTCGTTGGTATGCAGATTATGTCCTCCCTCGAAATGCCTGTCCAGGAAATTGATAAAGGTCTCATTTCCTCCCATCAACTCAATCAGCCCAGGGACATCGTGCTGCGTTTCATGACAATACAGTATCAGCGAGGACAACAACTGTAAATAAGGATAACGTTGCGGCGATACTCACCATCACATTCAAGGAATACGCCCAGTGATCCCCCTCTGTCCAGCCGACATGGGATCCAGCCCAAGATCCATCACTATTCTTCGCTTCCATATGTCCCGTTTGGGCGTTCCAGAGCTGCCGATAACTCTGGCTGCGCTCGCGAAGGTGCTCGGCATCGTCGTCAGCTCCCATGAGAGACGCTACAATGGCCGCTGCGTGGTCGTCATCTATACCGACGCCACGTAGCTCGTGATCAGCCATCGGGTTGAGATGTCGCATGCGTACTCACATGCGTAGTCGAGAGTGCGGCTTCCTGATTCCGCATGCAGATCCGCAGCGACGTATCCCAGCTTCGCATACTCGGTCAATCCCGCTCGCGCTTCTTGCGGGGTATGCTCCTCGCGATCGCCGAATCTATCATGAGATATGGTTCAATATGACTCAAGCGAGAACCAAGTGACCAGTGGTATCGACTCACTGTAGCTCCGTATCTCTGTCAGGTGGCACAAACGCGTTTTTTCGAACTGCTTCCCAAGCCTTTTCCCAATCAAAATGGTTATTGGCTATGAGGACCTATATGAGCCGTATGATCCCACCTCCGATTGACACAGAAGGCCTCTGCACTCACCGGCACGCATGGCTTGAGCGATGATGGAGTCCGCATGAGTGCCCACCATAATGTTGGTCTCCACGATATTCTTCCACATAGGCAACCAACCACCCTGCTCGTAATCCTGAATCATACTTTGCACCATCTCCCCTACTCTCTCTGGCGCGACGAGCAGGAGCCAAGCGGTCTGCGCCCGGAATGTATCCCAGATAGAGTAACCCGAATACGATACTCCCTCTAAGACTTTGTCGAGATATCCGGAATAGTAAGCTGACGAAGGTGAATGGCGAGTTCCGACATTCTCGTGAATCTCGTACGGATAGACTAGAGTGTGCGCGAGCGACGAGTACAGGACAGTCATGTTGTGAGGAGTTGCGCCCGCAACAGAGAGGCGATCAAGCTTCTCTGCCCATGCCGCGCGTGTCCGCTGTGATGTCTTCTCGATGGAGGCTCCATTAGGAATCTCGTTATCTATGTTGCTGTGAGGCACATCGTCAGTTGTCTATCAGCCTGCCGACAGAGTAAGTCGCAGAGTGCATCCGTCGGCTCACCGCCTGGCCTGATCGATACTGATGAAGCTCACTCCAACCCTGACCTCCACGACTTCTGTCTCCTCAGCAAAGGTCACCCATCCAGCTAACATCTCTCCTTCGCCAGTAGTGACACCTTGTTGAATTTTACCCTTATGCGATATACCAAACGTCTTGATCGGGCGAGAGAAGCGAGCGACGAAATAGCTCTTGAATTTTTTCGCCGGTAGGTCTTCCGACACCAGAATCGAGCTGTGCATATGCTTAGCGTTTGTCGTGTCCATCTCAGTGATCACCAGGTTGCTTACTCTTGTCGCTCGTCGTTCCAGCCAGCCACCTCTTGACGATCGGTATCAATCTCCACGTATCCCTTGGGGTACGCGCGGACTTTGTCGTCAGGCTGATCTCCATGCAAGAACCAGCTCTCCCTACTCGCTTGCAGGACGACGTGGGGTGCAATATCTTGTGTTGAAGGGGAGAATGTATACCTCATGTGACCGACGCGGGATGCTACATTAACTGTTCAGCAGGCAGCCCTGGGAGTAGCTGCGACTTCAGCCGCATGTTACTCACTCGCTGTCATTTCCGCTTCGATACTGCCCTTGTCTCCAGCATCAAGGACATTTCGATAGTAGTTCGCACTCGCATACTCGTCCTCTCTACGGAACGGTAGTCCACGTTGATCGAAATCCGTGATAACCTCGCCTAAACCAGCTGAAATTTGGGCGGGGCCGCTTTCACCTAAACATATACGCGCGTGTCAGCTGAATACATGTATGTGCTCTCCAATCGTCAAGGCGGCGGAATATACGCAACGAGAGACCTACCCATCCATATCGCAGGCTGGTGTGTGCCGATAAATCCATGTATCTTCGTATCGGTCTGATTGTACGGGCACATGGAGACGTCTGCGGGTGGAGTATCGTATAGCAAACCAAGACGTCAGCACTGGCGATGTAGCGATGTTGATTTGACCATCTAGATCCGTCTGCTTTGGCTTCCACACACTCACAGTTTTCTCGGGTCTGGGGTGACCACCGCGTCATTCCGAATGGCGGAGCAACGGCTGGTATCATCCCTGGCAGCCGCGGTATAGGTATGAAAGCTCATAAGCTCTCTCTCCCAGCTTGCTGACTCGTCTGACTCGACTGACTTACCTCCGCTGAGGTTGGGCTCGGGTCTGCAATCCGGTATGAACCGCAGATCAGCTACAATGCTCGGATTGAAGGACGACAGCTGGCTCGATGGGAAGAGACTTACCCGCCATTGCCAAGCATTACGTTGATCCAGTACAACGCCTCGCTCTCAGGTTGCGCAAAAGCCTGGTTCACGCTTCTCTTTCTGCCATCATCGAAATCGCCGTGACCCCATACTTCGCCTGTGGGCAAGGACGAAATCTCAGAGCCAGGGCGTAATTTAGTTATTTGACCATTTGTTTCGAGGCGAGGACGAGTATGAGGTTCTTTGCTGATTGGTGGTCGAGTTTTTGTCCCGATAGAAGGGAAGAAAAGCCATGTTGCATAGAGGGACAGGACCAGTAAGCCCGAATAGAGGAACGTGCGGATTCTTGATGATGACACGGATTTGCGAGGTCGTTTGTCTATGGACGAACCAAGAAGGGGCGTTTCGGAAGATGGGAGCTGGGCAGGCTGACGCTGTCTCAGCTGCGCCATTTTGCTCTGTGACAGAACGAGCTGCGAAATGAAATGTAGTTGCGAAATGGTCAAACAGTTGTTAAAGCAGAACGGGTCAAATGTAACCTGGAAATGCGGAGGTGGAGGTGGGGAAGCGTTCGACTTGCCTCTGATTAGAGATGCTGCTGCTAGGAGCTTACTGGCCTCCGTCTACGACCAACAAACAAGTGGGATGCACAAGCACGCTTGACATGCTCCTCAAGGGAGTCGCAGGACAGTCCTCACGTCTCCGGTACCCCCACCTTCGGTCCGTTTCGCTTATCACATTCAAAGCGTACACTCGCGCTATGTCCTCCAAGACAGCCGATACTGGTAGTACTGCCAAGTCAACAACCGAAGACTTACCGCCGCCAAAGCCTACGGGACTAGTGATGCAGATCGTCCTCCGCAGAGATCTTGTGACTGTGAGTTATACCACCGTATACCCAAGGATCAGTAAGCTGGACTGACGTATTGCTGTTTAGATACATAATTGGCCTATTGGGCCACTTCTTGCGCAATCGGCTCATGCGGCGACAGCCGTCTTGCACAGGTACAAAGAACATCCAGACGTAGTGAGATATCTGGAGGGCGAAGACGGGAGGGGGTGGGAAGGGATGCGCAAAGTCGTCTTAGAGGTGAGTTGGCTTATTGTCTACTATCCTTTGAAACAGCTTAGTATTGATATTGGTGGGTTTAGGTACCGGACGAAGATGCTTTGCGCCGAATAGCGAGTCAGCTCGATAGCATGACTAATAGTATACCCTACCACCTATGGGTTGAGCAGCCGTACGTCCCAGCACTTCCTCAGGCAACATGAGCGAAGAAGACGATTGATCATTTGATCAATAGGGAGAACACGCCTACGGCTCTGGCGTTGGTACCGAATAAACGGCCCAAAGCACTCAAGAAGATCCTAGACGACGTCGGTGCGGAGATGTGGAAGTGATCGACCCACCCAAACTAATCCCTGGAGCATCAACATACCATGCATAGTATACCACTGTGTGGAATTGTGACACTAATCCCACAAAGCTGAAACACCATCACTACCGAATGTTTATGTGACGTTGACTGATCATCTATTCGCGACTGCCTTTCAACGTACCTTTTACCGTTCAGCCGACTGTCTCTCTCTTGCTCTCTCTCTCTCTCTACTGATCCTACCATACATCTGTTAACGACGTTCTTCATTTCCGTCTCATTCGCTGCTCCTTCCAACGCTCATTCTCTTTCAACGGTGAGACCAGAGTGACACAAGAGTCAAGAGATAATGACGCCCTTCTCCCTTCGCCACAAGCGATCGAAAGCGAAAGAGCTCATCTCCATCCCATTCCCTACCTCAGCATCAACAATGGTCCTTGACGACACTGGAAAGCCCGTCCCAACAAGATTCAGCGGAGAGCACCTAGCGCCGCAGGATGGGTATTCTACTTTGGTAAGTCGCAATCCCGCATCTATTGTCTAGCGGCTCGCCCGTATGCCCACTGAGTTGACCTCTCTACTCTTCGGTCACAGTTCACTTCGGGCCTGTTCCCTTCAGCTCTGCCCTCTCCTTCTCCCACTTTGTCCTCCTTTCCTTCTCCTCCCAACACTTCGCCCGGTAAAATCACTCCTGCTCATCTAGGCTCTGCCTCGCACCTTGCGCCAACGACGCCCGCACGCCGTCGTCGCTCGTCCATCATCCACACTACTCCGTCATCAGTCTCACCGCACAAGCTCAAATCTGCCGGCGCTGATGGTGGAGTGGAAAGAGCGCTGGACAGCGTGATGCGAAGTTTGAAACTTGTCGCTATGGGCACACCTAGGGGGAGGTACAATTACGATTCACCTCGTTTAGCCGAATCGCGCTGGTCGAGCTCTTCCGACGGCTCCACTAGGCCAAGTATGGACGACGAAAGCATTGGTAGTCTCTTCAAGCCAAGGAAGTCCAGCGAAACCACGAGATCTAACCGCTCAAGAGCGCCATCACGGGCTACGAGTCGCTCAACCAAGAGTGGAAAGACCAAAGGAAGGAAAAGCGAAGATACCGATCGCATGGATATCGATAACGATTATGAAACGCCTCAAGTGCCACCTGTCCCTCTTGCAGCGCCGGTCACGCCAGGGAGGAACAGAGGTCTAGTCCAAGGTCTTGTCAGACGCTTGCGTTTAACGCCGAAGAAGACCCGCGGAACGTAAGTTGATTTATGTCTATTGAACCAGCTCCTTTGCTAAGACGTTCAACTCCACAGTTCGGCCGTCGGGCCTGGGACACCGCCTTCCGTCCCGCTACCCATTCCACCCTTGCCAGAAGATCGCAACCTTCCACGAAAGTCATCACTCAGTACCCTTCGCAGCGTTCTAACGAAGAAAGGCTCCAGCATTACTCTTCGCTCCGTGCGATCCGCTTTCCAAGGTCCCCCTCATCCTTTCTCGGCGCCTGCTTATGGACCGGATGAGCAACCACCTATGCCAATTCCTGCCGGGCTTCCTGCACCGCACACGCCGAGAAGCAGTGGTCGTCGAACGCCGAAGAGCTCCATTGGTCAGCCCAAGCTTCAACCTGATACCAGTCCAAGCTACTTCCTCAAGGAGATGCCTCGCCGTGCACCGGAGACGCCCAAACAGTCTACTTTCGATATCGATGACCCTGAGCGCGGAGCTAGGACACCAGGTGATGGCGGTGTGATCCGGTTCGAGACTGAGGACCCTGCCGAGCTTGCTGTCGGTGACATGACAGTGGATGACGACACGATCGAACACTCTCGAGAGGAGATCTTCACTCCGCCGCCTTCTCGTCCTTCCAACCCTTTTGGCGACGCGGCCTCCTCCCGGATCGAAATGCTATCGATCGATTCGCCTTTCGCGCCTGCTTCGCAGTCCACACCGGTCGGTTTGGTTAGTACCCCAGTGCTAACCGCAAAGGCAGCTCGTGCTCAGGCTGATCCGGCTGGTCAGCGTTCAGCGATAAAGCCTCGTCGATTACTTTCTCTACTTCCTACACATCAGCAGAAACTAGATTCACCTTCGCCATCTTTCTCTTCGCGACAGGTTCAAGTCGCTCCTGCACTTCCAAGCAAAATGATCGCTTCCTTGGATAGTCTCAAGACAGTCCCGAGACCACCGCTGGAGAAGATAAGCGGGGTGAACGCCATTGGCTTGCCTGCACCGAAGGGATATAGCGACGTCAAATCTTCCAAGCGTGGCGAGTCAATTCGTGATCCGCTAGGTATCATCAGTCGCTTCAACCGAGAATGGCCTGCAGGGCAGGCTGACAAAGAAAATGATGATATGCCATTCCGCTCAGGAGCAGGAGATGGATGGAGTACTCCTGCTGTTTCTCGTGGTCAACAACGCTCGACTTCCGCTCTGGGTATGGCTGGTACGGTCAGTCTGGGCAGTACAAGGAGTTATCTCGATTATCAGACGAACACTTTTGGTCGGACTACCCCTCGACCTCGACCTTCTTTCGACGACACAGCCTCTAGTCGTCAACCAGTCAGCAACGCTCAGAGATCTCAACCTGCAGCGCTGGACTTCTCAGTCCCTCCGCCTACGTCCTTCTCAGCGTCAGTCGATGGACTCGGCTCGCCAGAGTATTCTTTCCACCTCGAGCTCGACCAAGACCACGGTAGGTCTGAGCGGTTCGCTGACGAGGTCGTGCACCAACACGATGTGACCTTGACGAGCAATACCAGCGTGCATGGCTTGGAGTGGGATGCAGCATCCGACCCGAATATTCACCAGAGCGGCAGAGAACCCTGGAACAAAGCTTTGCGCCATTCCAAGATTAGTGAGGCGAGTACCAGTATGAGCATGACTACTGGTGAAGGAGTCGAAGAGTGGGAGTTGGAGAGGTATCTGAGGGATTTGGAGGGGGATGAAGTGCTACGAGCCGAGATTTAGCTGATTGGTGCGAGCTTTTACTAGCATAGCCTGAGATCAACCGGATTGATCATGGCTTGTGAACATGTCGTGTATAGGAGTGATTGGATCAGTGATATCGATATTACCATGCTTTACCCATGCACATGTGGAAAGTTGTACGTCGCACCCAGATGGATCATCGGCTGGTACTGCTCCTCAGCTTGACAGTCAGGAAAGTCGGAAAAATGGCAGTGCTGCATGCTCGTACTGCTATCGCTTTTTGTGCGTCTTTGACCTGGTTTTGCTACACATCGATTGTACTGGTACATCTACTTGTCGGTCCACTTTGCCTTTCGCTTCTCGGCAAACGCTGCCATGCCTAGAGACGTGATAACGAGATATCAGTACATAGTACAGACTTGGCAATTGCTCTGCCTTATGACTGGACCGTAGTCCAGAGCCGGACTCACCCTCCTTCTGGTCGTCTGTCGCGAACAGTTGTTGGAAGAGTCGACGTTCCAGTCTGAGACCTTGCTCAAGTGGGAGGTCGAGGGCTATGTAATCGAGTACACCATGCGTCAGCTAATCACACTCCACATGATACGAGTCATGGATGGTCAATGCAAAGCATGTGGAACTTACCAGCATTCACAGCCTCTTTGCCAGCTTGCACGGCGACTTTGCCGAAGCCAGCCACAGTCTCGGCAATTTTGACCGCTTCATCCGTAACGCTTTCGCCTTCTTTCGTTACTCGCGAGACTAGTCCCCACGCTTCGGCAGTCTTAGCATCGATCTTACGTCCTGTCAAGACCATGTCCATGGCTCGCGCTTTGCCTACTATAGAGGTCAGACGTTGTGAGCCGCCCATGCCAGGGATGATACCGAGGGTTATCTCTGGTTGCCCAAAGACAGCAGTCTGCGAAGCGATCAGGATGTCCATCATCATAGCCAGCTCGCATCCACCTCCGAGCTGGCAGGTCGATAAATCGTTAGTTTAGCATCATGAAAGAGGCTCAGAGAAAAGACTCACCGCATAACCTGCAACAGCTCCGATGATGGGCTTGCGGATAGCCGCGACCTTGCTCCAGGATCCGAGAAAATTGGTCGTGTATGCCTCGGCGACTAGTTCATATACGTCAGTCCCATTGCTTCCAGTCTCACTGATCTCTTTCATCCCATCACCAGCTCATAAGCACTCACAGGACTTATCCTTCATCTCCTTGATATCTGCTCCAGCAGCGAACACCTTGTCTCCTCCCGTGATGACGATAGCTCTCACGCTCTCGTCCCCATCAGCTTTTTCCAGCTCCTCATTAAGCTCTTTGAACAGAGCTGAGTTAAGGGCGTTTAGGGCTTTGGGTCTGTTAAGGGTAAGGATTTGGACGGTATTGGACGAAGAGCGAGTGGGAATGACTAGTCTGTCCGAGGAAGAGGACATGGCTCGGAGCTGTAGTCGTAGTGCGTATGATGATTGGGCTGTATAAGAGCGGGCGACGGTGCGTGTGGTGCTAAACATGGTTTACGCTGCTCTCTCAACCTAGACTAGATGAGTTGAGATCTAATCTTTTATCGTAAAGCTACTCGAGACAGACATCTAGAGAAAGCGAATGGGACAAGCACGGTTATAGCTCATACGTGAATTAACCGGGTGTCTACACCACTATATTGCAATGTGCCACTTGAGATATCCCAGCGATATAGCACTAGAAAACGCCGATATCTGATCCCGTCAGCATCGAGTCTGGCTCATGTGCTCTTTTGTTCAATCCATTGCTGGAAATTAGAGATAAAAGTTCCGAATAGAAGTCAAACAGCTCGATTCATCGTTAGTATATAGCTTCAACAAAAGACTCATCAACAACGAGTCAACTCCAATCAACGGCATCACTGCGCTCCTCACTGAAATAGCGAAGAAAAGAAAGCAGAGCAAAGCGGCAGGGGCATAATCGTCATTTGCCACATCAACAACTAGATTCAGCGACTTGAAAGAGCCATCTGCCATCTCGAACTCGAACAAGCAACATTGTATAGACGTATAGCAGAGCAAGATGCCGCGGTTCTACGAGAACAAGTATCCAGAGGTGCGTCTCTGCTGTTCTCCATGTAGATGTCTATGTGCTGTGCTCACCCGAACTCAAGGTGGACCAACTGGTCATGGTCCAAGTCGTGTCTATCGAAGACATGGGAGCGTATGTCAAGCTTGTGAGTGGACTGTATCCTTTATTTCTGCTGCTAGTGATACGATTCATGAGCTGTTCGCTGACCTTGGACTCGTCATATAGCTCGAGTACGACAACATCGAGGGAATGATCTTGCTCTCCGAGTTGTCCAGAAGACGTATTCGATCAGTGCAGAAGTTGATCAGAGTTGGGAGGAATGAGGTCGTCGTCGTCATGCGTGTGGACCCGGACAAGGGTGAGTGTAGAACTGCAGGTTGTGCGGAATGGGAGGCCAAGGCGGGGTGGCTATGCAGGGACGAGAGAGATCCAGTGGCAGGCTATTCGAAGCTTGCCATGCTGTCTCCTCCTTCCAACAACCGTAGCTTTCGTCAGACTCTACCCTCTATCACGCACACCTCAGCAACGGTCTATCCTTTTGCTAATGCTACTCAATTCGCAGGCTACATCGATCTGTCCAAACGACGAGTATCAGCCGAGGAAGTCGTGAAGTGCGAGGAGACATACGAAAAGGGAAAAGCCGTCGACAGCATTATTACACAAGTGGCGAAGAAGCGTGGTGTTTCCGCCGAGTCACTGTATGAGAAGATTGCTTGGCCTCTGCATAAGCAGTACGGACACAGTTACGAGGCGTTCAAGCTGTCTATCAGGTGAGCGCATGTCTCGTATTCATGTGCTAGTATCTGGGAAAGACGGTTCATTTTCGCTGATGTTGTCTGGGAATACTACTAGCGAACCGGACGCAGTGTTTGGGTCATTGGGATTGGACGAAGAGACGCTTGGCGATTTGCGTGCCGGGATCGCTCGACGATTAACGCCTAAACCAGTCAAAGTCCGGGCCGACATCGAAGTGAAATGTTTCTCATATTCAGGCATCGACGCTATCAAGCGTGCTCTTACCGCTGGTGAAGCAGTGTCCACGGAAGAGGTTCCTATTAAAGTCCGATTAGTCGCTCCTCCGCTCTACGTCATGAGCACAACTAGCACGGACAAGAATGGCGCTATAGAGTTGATGGAGAAGGCCGTCGAGGTTATTGGCGAGAGCATCACGTCCGAAAAGGGTGACATGACCGTCAAGATGAAGGTGAGTCTACTTTCTCTTGTGTTTAACATGCTTTCAATCGAATTCAAATCTCGGAGCATGCTAATGTGACGCTCGTTTTGCTGTACAGCCTAAAGTCGTCTCCGAGACCGACGACGCGGAACTCAAAGCTCTCATGGAGCAATTCGAGGCTGCCAACATGGACGTGGCGGGCGACGACGATTCGGATGAGGATGACGAGTAGACTTCTGCAGCATAGACAGATGCTTGGCATTGCAGTGCTCAAGAGAGGGGCGGTGTGCTTTATATAACGGTAGGGCAAGGGCGGGGCGTTACGGCCATTCATCACATATTGGCACTAGAGCTGTGTCACGGTTGATCACTATAAGCATGCGATTGCATCAATGACGAAATGACTATACTTTCGGTGGCGGTCAGACCTTCCGGTTGGCAGATCATTCACCAGAGGACACTATGCTTGTCCACCTGCCCGCTCTGTTAAAAATGCTGCATGTGCGATGACGGCTTTCCTGATCTTTTACTCCGCACTTCCGCTACCAGGTCACTCAGAGATAACTGACCGTCCATGATGCTATAGCCTTTCCATTGCTCCTTCCTTCACACAAGAGGTACTTACTCTATCTTTTTCTCCTGAGCCTGCGCCTGACGCTTAGCCTTGGCCAAAACCCTCCTCCTGATATCTTTATGCATGGAAATCATGATTTTGATTCCAGCCATCTCGCTCAGGTATCCGGCAAAACCAACGGCGTAATCGGCGATAGCGTGAGACCAGAACGGCGTTCGCTCGTGAGGACGACCTTGGGCTCCTCGCGGCAGACCGATGGAGGTGAGAACGGATTGGACGAATGAGCGCGCAGTAGGGGTGAACCATGAGGATCGGCGGATCTTGGACATGTTTGACACCTGATCAGGTCTGTCAATGAACAGTCCTTTTTTGTGCCCAAGGAACAGACGGCCGCTTAACTCACCACGAAAGCGGCTTGAACGAGCTCGACCACTACGCCTTGCGGCTTCACCTCTTCGGCCAGCGCTTTCGTCCAAGTGGACAAACCAGCTTTCGTACCAGAGTACGTGGCGAGGAGGGCTGATGGGATTCGGCCTGAGAGCGAGCCGATAGTGGTAATGAGGGATTTAGGCGAGCCTTTTTTGGACGAACGAGCGATGAGCGCAGGGAGGACTGCTCGAGTGAGGTGGAGAGTCCAGGTCATGTTCTGCTCATTATCAATCAGCTTTGGCCATTGCAATTTGATGAAAGCAATAGCTGACAGTCTCAATGATTCGGTCCATCTCCTCTTGCGGCGTTTCAGCAAATGAGACGGGTCCGGAGTGAGATGCGCCAACGTTGTTGATCAAGACACCGAGGTCGAGCTCTTGCGACAAACCCTCGATTTCCTTGAGTGCCACATCACGCTGAGAGCCGGGTGTCGCAACGTCGACGACGACAGAGCGAGTTTTGACAGAGTATTTTCCTTCTGCAAATGTGAATGTCCGAGATGACGGAAGGTGTTCAGAGTGTGATTTACTCAAATATAAAGTGAGCTTACCGATCTCTTGCGCGAGCTCGTCGAGCGCTTCCTTCCTCCTGCCAATGAGGATGATGTTGAATTTCTTGCCGGCAAGCTGACGGGCAAACTCGAGACCTATCCCCGAGGTACACCCAGTGACGATAGCCCAAGTCCCACCAGACCGTGACTGGAAGGATTTGATCTTTGCAAAATGATACTGTCAGCTAAATTCAGGTCGTTCCTGACACGACAGCTCACGTTCGTGCCAGAAAGCACGATAATTTCGGCTAACAAGCGGACGAATGAGAGAGTGTAGCGCATCAAGAACGCTGCGCCGACCAGGGACAGAATCATTGCTGGAACGGGTACGTCTAGAACTGCAGCAGAACAGAAATATGTTAGCAGTAACGCTATGGACGAGCCGCGAGCGGAAGGGGCGTACCAAACTCATGACCCAGGAGATGGAAAGTAGGATGACCACCTCCGACGAGATGACTGTGGACGTGAATGGTATCTGCGACCATCTTGTGCGATCGTTCCGTTGCTTTTGAGACAAGGACGAAGAGAAGAGGAGAAGAGCCTTGCTTGTCAACGTCAATGTACCAAACTGTCACGACGTAACACCTCCTGGTGTGTTTTACGTAAGTTTAATAAACTCATCCCCGCATTTGCCCTCACATTGCAGTCGTATCAATCGTACGAATCCAGGCACGATCAGTGGATGGCAGTTGCAACGAGGATTTCACTGTGTTTTTAGGGGGATAGCACTTCCCTCTTAATTTCAACCTCTTTGCCACTCGTCCTCCTCCTTGATAGCCTACGAGTACGTCTTATTGTAACTCGGCAACGGATCAGAGCAAGGTGACGTCTCAACGCCTATGACGACGCCCTCCTTTACCCTCAAACACCCCATTGTCATCACTGCCACACACAGCTGGCGTCATGCCCAAAAGGCCTTCTCCCAATCGGCAACCTTCTTCCCTTCCCATCAAAAGAGCCACTAGATCCTCAGCACGTATGGCTAATCAGCAGTCCCAACAAATTGGGGCTTCGCAAGATTTTGCATCGGCTGCATCCTCGTCCACGCCGCAAGCCAAGCCACCGGGTAGTTTGGGTTCAGTGGCCACCAAGGCTACTTCAAGCTCCCGCACAATGGGTGTCACCGAAAGCAGCGCAACCCAGCTTATCACAAAGTCTAGTCAGCTTAGCTCGGACCTCTTCGACTCCGCCGACGACGAGTTGTTTTTCGCTATAGGTGCTTCAATGGAAGACAAGCTTTCCGCTACACCTGTCCGACCTAGGGGTTTACCTTCACCCGCCTTGACCAACGATCTACTTACGCAAGGGCAGGCAGGGTGGCGGAACGACTTCATCGCATGCAGGGCCAAGTGGTCTGTACGGGGCGAGATAGAAGGATATGCAGGCATGGTCGCCGAGGTCTCTAGTGAGTCGACCGAGAATTTCTTGTAGCTGACGATATCAGAATTCGGCTTTGGGGATGCGGACGATTCAGCGAAGTTCTCTCTCCACTACGAAGATCTCGACGGGCGAGACGTGAAGATGCGTCTGGAAGCGGCCTTTCAAATTGAGCAAGTCAGTGGACTGCTCGTCAACCCATGCTCACAAAATCTTAGATCTACAGGACTATCCCTCAAACTACCGCGTAGTGATCTATGCCGATACCGAAGTTCCGCGCCGCGCTCAAGCCACCTTCTCCCGCTTTCAAGATATATATGACCTCGACCTTCCAGCTCTGCTACAGCAGCTCCTAGCATCCTTGCAGGGCGACGACCAAGCGAATGGAGGGTCGCAGCCTGAAGTCGAGGAAGTCGAAATCGGCGAGGATGCAAACCCGTCTAGCTGGGAAGATGCCCCTGGGGAGCACATCCAAGCAGTCAAGCGTATCAAGTTGAACTTGGATGACTCGTTGCCCTTGTTGAAGAGGTAGGGCCACCGAGTGTACTTCGCTGATGACAGACACTTTGAACAAGCGGAATCATACGGTTACCGTCCCGGTCTCACCCTCGTGTCCGATTATTGGGTGAGTATTTCACTTCGTCTCCGCTAATGACAAGGTTATATCCTATTCCATCCCTCTGAAGAATCTTCCCATCGATCCAAACACCCTCGGAATGTGGGACGATGGGCTGGTCGCGGCGTGGAAAGAGGATCAAAGAATTGTTCTCCTCATGGCAGTCGAAGAATATCCGCCACATGTCGACAAGATCAAATACTGGCTGGGTCTCCACCGAGATTGTAAATGCACACGACGAATCATGCTAATGTCAGACAAACCACCGCCGGACATGGTCATCGCCACCACACGTGGCTATGGCTTACCTGCCTTTATTCTTTCAAGCCCACTGTTGAGCTATCTCAAGTCATTCGGCCGATGCTTCAAACTTCGCACTGGCCACGGGCTCAACTGGTCTTCAGCGGATGCGATAGGGCTAGATCAAGAGCGTTCGCGTCAGGTGTTCCATGATGATCAAACGCCGGAGATGGCTGGAGTGCCAGAGGTCGATGATCCTGTTGCCAAGGGCTATGAGGGGAATGTCCTCCTCTGCGTCTTCCACTGGGTGATCAGGAGATTCTTGGAAGCCTCGAAATACTGCCTGGTAAGTCTAGACCTCAGTGGGCGTGGCTGATGAAAAGAATTGCGGCCTCAATGTGGCGGTACCGTCACTGCGTCCGTACGTCTGTGACAGGCCCCTCTGCCTCTACAGCTACATGAGCTTGGGATTAGGTCCTGCTGTTGAGCACACCATCACGACTCATCCCGCCGTGGTCGACGTGCTACTATCATTCGCTCATTGTGCGGCAAGCACTCAGACACGGATGGACCTTCCGCTCAATCTTCAGTGAGTGTTCGTTGGTATTCACCGCTGACGAAAGTATTGAAATTCCGTCCGAGTACGGCGAATGCTTTGCGGGTCGCCTGTTAGACGACCTACCGCAGGCGCCGCAGAGAGCAGCTCTAGTGTGGCTCATAGAGAAGCTTCCCAGAGTATCCGAGATCAAGCAGCACATCGATGGAGGGGGGAAACTGAAGGATATCGACGCACCAGCCGGGAGCATTGGCGTTCTTCGATGGGTGGTCGGATCCTGCAGAGCGTATCTGAAAGAAGCAAAACCAGGTGAAGGCGTTGTCAATGATGCTAGCTCTGCTGCTAGTGCATATCGCCGATACGACGACTCGACAACAAGTTCCAAACAGTTCATCTTCGTTGTCGGCTCGCCGGAGCAGGAGACGAGTTTCAACCATGAGATTGAGCTAGCGCGGTCCAAGTACAATGTTTGCAAGAGATATCCCACATTACTGGCTTTTCATGGTGCGAATCGATCTGGTAAATGACACTGACACCATATCCAGGCTCGGCTGCGGAACGATGGCATAACATCCTCCGTACAGGGCTCGATTTTAGTGAGATTGCTTGCGGCAGAGTGAGTATTATGTTTGAAATCCGCTGATTGCAGGCATTCGGTAATGGAGTCTACTTTGCAAACGAAGTCGACATTTCGTCGTCAGCTTATTCGCGCCGGGCGACGACCGGGAGGGGCAACGCAGATTATCCTTTGGATAGCGCTACAGCTGTTGTTGAGCTAGGTGAGTTCCTATAAACACAATGCATCTGACTGTGAGTGAACGTTCCGGACACTTTTGTGTCGAGGAACCCTTACTATGTCGGTGAGTGTCGGTCGTGTTGGCTGTGCTGAAAAGGCCAGTCAAAAATACCAAGCAAATCAAGCCATTCTTGCTACTTGTGCGAAGCCGATGGGAACCATCCCAGTCACAGGAGACGACAGCCGTCGCTCAAGCGAGTGGCGAGTCCGACGCGGAAAACAAGGATGACAGGATGGATGCAACTATTGCCCTGGGCGAGCTTTACCAGCATGACCCGAATTTGGCCATGGAGACAACATACCACGGGCAACTCCTCCAAGCTGTACGTAGTGGTATCGCAAATATGGCTGACGAATAGAGAATGCCGATGAAGCTCACTCGGACCACGTACGTCGATGACGAGCCGTATGATGAGCTGGACGCTCGCATCCAGCAAGGGTATGTTGCCGCCCCGAAAGTCGTGCATACGTTCAAGCCATCGGCTGCATCGCGTCTCGAGCGCTTGCAACTCATGCCTCCGCCTACTGAGACGTCGGTCGTTGCGACAAAAGCTCTAGGCAAAGAGTTCATGACGTTGATCAGACTCCAAGACGAAGGCAAATTGCCATTCTACCTTGACCGAAACACGGATAGGTAAGTCTTGGTATTAGACGATTGCTGAGTTATATAGTCTATACTGCTGGACCTTGGAACTGTTCGACTTCGCCGACAGCCAGCTGAAGACGGATATGAAGACGCACAAACTATCCTCCATCATAGCGGAGATCCGATTCCCAGCTGGATTTCCGCACTCACCGCCATTCATGCGGATCTTGCACCCACGTTGCCTACCCTTCACTCAAGGTGGAGGAGGGAACATAACTGGTGGAGGGTCGGTGTGCAACGAGATCTTGACTGCCTCTGGATGGAACCCTGCTTTCTGCATCGAAGCGATAGTAAGGGATATTATGGTGAGTGATCGGGTGAGGTGTGAACGGGGAAACTCTACGTCATACAAGTGAGAGCCGAGCCGACCTTTGCGTGGTGCGCAGACGAATATGACCGAAGCGACTCCACCGGCTCGACTCGATCCACGCAGATGGGATCAGCCATACACTCTATCAGAAGCAGTCGAGGCGTACAAGCGGGTCGCACTAGCTCATGTGAGTTGGGAGTCTTGGGCTTCGGATACACGAAGTGCTGATGTTTGGCATACAGGGGTGGGCCGTGCCGAGCGGTTTCGAAAAGCTCCTAGTTTAGCAGGGCGTCCTATGGCCGCAAAGCGATAAGTGAAGTTCATGTGAGATATTTCGAGGTGCGAGAAACAACGAAGAGAAACGTAAGCTACTGAGATACGTGATGAGAGTGTATCATGATCCCCTTTGTACATTTAGACTCGCGACATGTACCATAGCAAGAGAGCCGATAGCATAACGATCTCTCTTTACCGAGCATACCACACTGTATGTACAAGTGTAACATGAATGAGCATCCGTGAGCACGTATCGACGAGCGCACCAGTCTGATAGCGCATGCTGCCATGCATCGGAAGCATCTACGTAGTAAAGTAAGGTCGCTCGAGAAAATGAGATAATTAGGCATACGGCAGATATGTGATGAAATAGGCTCGCACGAGAGTTCAACGACTTTGTTCGCCCTCTTGTCTGTCTGATTCTCGTTGTAGTTCTTGCTCTCTTCTCTGTGAATATCGAGACCCCTCTTATTTCTGCAGTCGTTCACGCTCGAGGAGATAGACAAAATGGGTAAATACTACTGCGATTACTGCGATATGTGAGTCGGCGTCGTCTGTCGCCCTAGGAACTATCCACAAGCACAAGAAGCTGACTTTGACTGATGTCGAAATGTGTTAGTTACCTGACGCACGACTCGATGTCGGCGCGGAAAGCACACGTCTCGGGTCGTAATCACGTCTCGAACGTGCGGGATTACTTCGCATCACTAGGCCACGACAAGGCGCAGAATATCATTGATCAGATTATCCAGAGTCATGAGTCGGGCGGAGGGAGACAGCAGATGATGATGGCGCCAAGCATGAGGTTGGGTGCGGGGTTTATGAATCCGTTGGCTACTGGTCCTGGTGAGTGTGTCTCTAGCTCAGACCGGATGGTCTGTGAGGGGAAACGTGCTCGTTCGCAAAGTGATTGATGAGATGTACGAACCCGCTGTACTCGTCTCAACAAACGCATCACTATTCAAGCTGACGCCTTATGGCTGTGCCGCCGCAGCATTCCCACCTTCATTCCAACCGCAAAACGGCGGTTATCCAGGGAACAACGCCTACCCACCTGCTGGGGCAGGGGGTGCACCGCCATTCCGCCCTCCCTTTCCACCATCACAACAAGCCAACGGCTCCGCGCCGCCTTTCTACCCTCCGCAAGGCTTTGGGGCCGGCACACCTCCCTTCCCGCCTAATATGAACAGTCCCATATCTATCCCAGCTCCAGGCTTAGCTGCCGGTGCGACCCCACCCACATTTGTCCCTCCTGCAGCAGGACTAGGAGCGATGCCGCCGTTCCCACCGCAACAGGCTGCTGCTGCTCAGCTTCCCCTTGGTTCAGCACCAGCGGCAGCACCCGGCTTCACACCGGCTGCAGGACCGCCGGCCGCTGGAAATCCCGGTATACACCCGGATCGTTTAAGGATGTTGGGACAATAGGACATCGCAGCTTGAGGGAGAGAGGATGAGAATGATAGACGAAAAGTGGGACAGTCGGCTTGACTATCAGTGAGATATTGTCGTAAAGCGAGAGCGAAGCAGGAAGGTGGTCAAGCGCAAAAGGACGTTTCTCATCGATTCGGGATGGCTCGATGTGGATGGGCAACGAGCTGGCACAGATGCAAATGATCGGTGTAACAGAGCCGTCATACCCTCCATACAATTTTGGTCGTTGTCATGTAATCATTATAACATGTGCTATGATACTAGCGATTGATTGTCCTTCTACGCCGCATACTAATCCGCCTCGGCATTGACAGTCATTGCCGCGCCCTTTCGGGCCTTCATTTCCCTCCATTTCCTGTTAACTTCGTCTGGCGTATCTCCTCTAGGCCTATCTTCCAGCTTCTTGTACTTGCCCGTGATGCTGACTTGTCCGCCGCCCAATGGCGTGACAACTTGTCCTTCCTTTGCTCCTGTACTTGGTTCACTCTCCCCTACTGATTCACCAAGGACGTCCTGAATCTTTCTTAGCGCTGCACCAATCTGCCAAGCTCTAATCTCCGCTTCCTGCTTCATACTATCCAGCTGTCTCTCAATAGCCATTCTCCCACCCATCGCCAACGGATATTTGTCCTTCTTCTCCTCTTCGGACAGAGGCGACCATGGTCCATCGTACGCTCCAAAGCGCCAGTCGAGCGAGCCTTCAGGATACGCGCAGTGATGTAATGTTAGGGGGAGAGGATCGCCCATCGTGTAGCTTGGTTTTGAGGGGTTTTTCTCCACGTCCAAAAGATCTGTGACGATCGATGGAGGTTCGAGCTTTGCGCCGACGAGGAAGAGGACAGCGATAATATGTCTTACTTGATGCCACAAGAATGCCGTGCCGATCAAGTTGAAGACGACCATACCATCCTGTTGTTCAGTGAAATACGCTTGGAGGACAGTACGGTTATGGTTGAGAATCTGCTTTGATCCGTCCAACTTGCAGCAATTCCTGTGATCGTTTTCACCCAGCAATCTCTCGGCTCCTTGGCGCATCAAGTCGAGGTCGAGAGGAGAAGACGAAGGTGTCGGGCGTAAGTGGAAAGCATATCGATAATGTCTGTAAGAGCAAGAGAAGCGCGAGTCGAATGGCTCGGCCAAAGGTGACCACGCTAGTACTCTGATCGAGGGTGGTAGTACGCCGTTGAGCAGTTTCGGATACGGAAATTCGGCGGGTGCGGGTGCTGCAATAATCGAGTCGGTCTTCGCCTTTGTCTTCGCTTTCGTAGGATTGGTCGATGCCTCTGCTTCTGCTGCTTCTCCTTCGCCGATTGTCTCTTGCTTGGGGGGTTTGGGCGGTAATGGCTCCTTGGCGGACTTCCAACCTTCACCCAGATTTGCACCACCATCCTCGCTCTTCCTCAAACTTCTGACCCAGAGATTAATGACTTGGCCTTCACCACTAACGCCTCTATCCGTTCTACCACATCGACTGAACCCGCACCCTTCCCATCCTTTTCCCGACTCGATCAAGCGAGTCTTCTCCAATGCCGCCAGCAACTCAGATTCTACCGTGTGTACTTCTGTAGCCTGCCCGCCAGGAGCAGTGGCTGCTACAGGAGCTTGTAGAGCTAAGCCAGAGTATGGCCAGCCGTGATATGAGATGAGCAGGGCGATATGGCGTGTGGGGTAAGAAGCGAAATTGAACGCAGTGGCTTTATCCATCTTTCTCTTTCCTTTTCTCTCAGCTTTCAGCGCACCTAAAGAAGGCCCGTCATTTGATCCTTCAGGTGACGATGTCGCCGTTGACGGACCAGCATCAGCGGTCGCTGTGATTGGGTCTGTAGGCGAAACATCGTTGGGAAGGGACGAAGAAGTTCCCTCAATAGCTTCGAGCTTGGCAATGAGCTCTTCTCGACTCAAGTGGGCGTAGCGGGACATCTTCTGCGGATAGATGTTGCGTCGCGATAAACGAGCGAGGGTGCTGAGCATATAGCGGCGAGTCGTGACGACTGCAATAGACTGGGTCGTGTCTGTGATCAATCACTTTGATAACAAGATTGACTTTTTCATGCAATATCTATTCAGCACTGAAATTTACGGCTCAACATCGCCGATAAAGCGGTCATCGCCGCTCGCCAATGGCGACGTCGTTAATAGGTCCGACGCGTAGATCAACGACGACGAGCAAGGTGCACGAGGCGATAGAGCATGCAGCGGTGTATGACTGACAATACAGTGAGCGAGCAGCATTGTGCTCATTGGTTCTGTACAAACATGCATCTGAGTACATAGGCTTTTGCTATGACATGTAATTGAGTAACTTATAAGATGACATCACGACAAAACTTGAAATTACGACGAAGGCATATGTAAACATGGTGTCACTCTTACATCTCTACTCGACGCCGCCACTCGATTGCAATTGTACTCATTCCACTTAGACTTATAAGTTGGTGGACGAGGACATGGTGCAAGACAGTAATAGTCCAGCCGCGAAAGGTACGCCAAGGAGTCGCCAGAATGGTACACCCTCCTCGAAAACTTCTGCAGGTAGACCAAGTACGACCCCAAAGTCCAGAAGCAAGCCAAAGGGCAAAGGCAAAGTGATTGAGCACCTTGCTACTCCAGATGAGATATCGGCGGCAGCGAGCAGACCTGTCGATGTGCCTTTATCCCGCACGCCGTGGACGTCGTGGTTACTGTTCCTACCAGTGATCACTATCTTGCCCTACTTCTTGTCCAAATTGCACTACGCCCTGCCAGAGCCCTTACCGCCCTAGTAAGTCCTCATCATCTTCCACTAGCAATTAACTGTCATACAGCATGAGCTGATAGAGCGGGATGACGCAGTGACGCTTCAGGCCGCCCTCAACCGTCCGAACCACTTGTACTGCAACATATCCAAGCACTGGAAGATATCGGGTACAGGACCGTAGGAACCCATGAAGCTATCGCAGGAGAGGAATATGTCTTGACAGAAGTGCAGAAGCTTGTTAGTCGCTGTGGTGACAGTGAGGTATTGAAGTGCGAGTGGTTGGCTCAGAAAGGGTCGGGGTTCCATTCGTAAGTCTCACCTAGCCTATCATGTCACATACCTTGCATCCTCAAACGCATCAAGCGCTACTTTTGCCTTGCGGAAGAAACACGAGGCCACGGTGTCCCAGTGACAAATGGGTTACGCTAACGCAGACGGACTCCACTAGATTCAACATCATGGACCACGAAGTGCTCAAGGCTTACTCGGGCATCACAAACATCATATTACGAATAACATCTATCCATCCACCATCATGCAATGCGTCTCGACCAAAACTGGAAAAAGACGCAATTTTACTTGGATCACATATCGACTCAACCATGCCTTCTCCAGGAGCATCAGAGTGAGCTATTGCCCACATAAGACAAGTTAGAAACTGACGTCGTTGGGTGTTGCAGCGATGGCGTCGGAGTTGGGGTGATGCTTGATGTTGCGAGAGTGCTGGTCGAGCGGGACGAGGCCTTCGATGCGTCGATCATCTTTAGTGAGTCGACTCACGCTTAATCTGCTTTGAGTACAAAGCTGACAAGAAGCTCTGTTTCGCAGTGTGGAACGGCGGTGAAGGTATGCGATCCCCGAGCTGGCAACGCTTACTAGGTTAGAAACGCTTCAGGACGGGTCTCACCTTTATTCTACTCAGCATGAGACTGCCAAGACGTGAGCTGCTTGCTACAATATAATTCGGACCGCTGATCCTTTACATAGCGTTCGCGCAATAATCAACCTTGAAGGTGAGCTCGGCATCACAGGGGCTGATAGCCACATCTATGCTTACACTGTCCACTAGCCGCCGGCACAACAGGAGGAGCTCTGCTCTTTCAAGCGACAAGCAAGGAGATGATTGAGGCGTTCGGACATGCACCTCAGTGGGTTCTGAATATCTGATCGCCGCTCACAAATCAGTCCTCGAGGCACAGCTATTGCCGCAGATGTCTTCTCATCAGGTATTATGATGTCCGAGTAGGTGGAACATTCCCTAGCCAACTATTTCTGACTCGGTATGCAGCACCGACTTTGGACAATTTGAGAGGTATCTCGGGGTATCCGGTCTCGACGTGAGTACTGTTTCAAGCCAGTATAGCCTGGCAAGTTCTGACGCAGCACAGTTCGCGATAGTCGGTCACAGCTACTTCTATCATACCACACAGTGAGCTTGCCACTTTGTTCATGGCTGACACGAAGGGATTTGACAAAGCACATCGAACGTGGAGCGGCGCAACATTTCGCATCCAATGTCATGGCTATTGTCGACCATTTGTTATCTCCTGAATCACCCTTGTTATCACTCGAATCTTGGTCTCCACCTAACCTTGTCTACTTGTCTCTATTCGATCGCGTCTTCTTCCACTGGAGCATGGAGACCGCCGACACAGTCTACACCTCGATGGCTGCTGTTGCGACTGCACTCGTCATCAAGAATGTAGGGGTGAAGCGATGGAAGGCGTTCGTCATCGCTCTCATTGGCGGACCTCTCGGAATGGTAGGCGGTCTGCTATCCGCGATCTTCCTGGCGGGAGTATTGGTCTTGTCAGACAGAGGACAGCTATGGTGAGTGCCATGGCCTGCATCACATTGCTGATTGTCAGGTTTCGCCACGAGCATTTCCCGCTACTCTTCTACGTACCAGCGGGCTTCATGGGGCACTTCACAGTCCAGCTCTTACTGTCGAAATTGCTCTCACCACCGAGCCGGGTCCAGCTTGAGTACGCGCACTATTACGTCCAGCTCTTGTACTCGACATGGTACATGCTCGCCTTGCAAGCGTTCAAGATTCGATCGGCGTATCTGTTCGCCTTCCTTACAGGTCTTCTGCTTGCCGGAGCGATATTCGATGACATGGGCAAGCTATTCAGCGGCGAGAGGGAAAGAGCGGGATTGTGGAGGACCTACCTTGTGCCGCTTGTTGGATTTGTCGCCCTGAGTGTAGAGGCGGTGACGACGGTGAGTCGACCAGCAAACGGCGGCGCTAATCTTGCAGACACTTGATATCTTCACGCCGCTTGCAGGAAGGTATGTTGTCTCCTTGCAATATGATTATGTATACTCACCCAAATTACAGGATGGGTAAAGAAGCACCTGCCGAATTCATCATCGCTACCATCTCCGCTTCAACCGGATTCATCTTCTTCCCCATCGCTCTTCCGATCTTTCACCGCACGTCAAGAAGGACACAAAGGAGCGTTATTCTTGGGCTCGCGTTGTTCACTGCTGGCATAGTGACGGCTTTCGCTGGACCATGGTATTTCCCTTACGACGCTATGCACCCCAAGCGTGTGGGTGTGCAATACACATTTAACGTGCGTTCCTGTCAAAAGTGTCGTGCCGGAACAGGTCTAACCATCTGAACCCGTAGCACTCGTCGCAAGAGCACACTGGCCACATCGCCTTCATGGACCGCGGTCCACAAGCTGATATTCTCGAATCGATACACGAGCGATATGGTCGACCATCGACGCCTGCTGTACAGACTCACCTGACTGACTATGACTCGGACTGGGACGTCATGTATCCCGTATCGTCGTTCATGGACACATATAAGTTCCCCATGAAGGTCGGACCGGCACAAGAGGCCTTTGGATGGCCGATGATGCAGTATCAGGCTATGGATGTCAAGTGGGAATACGGAGTGAGGCAAGTGCGATTAAGGTTTGACTTTGTGAGTCGCGAGGCCTCGCAGTATGTTTTGAACAACGACCGAAACGGGCACGTCGTTATATGAGAGGGACTCCGTGCTGAGATGCACCTTGCTGACGAGATGACTACAGAGGGATCTCGTTTGGCCGACATTGGCTTTCGAAGCCGCGGTAATCCGCTGGTCATTCGACTTCCCACCACCCAAGGAGAAGATGAGACATCACATCAAAGTGGCCACCTCGGTCGACGAGCCCTTGGTCGATCTTAACTTGACACTGAGGATGGACCAGGGGCAAACGCTGGCTATACACTGGTCTGCATTTGGTACGTCTACCTTGCTCCTCGGTATCAGTTTTGACCTGATTCAATGTTATGACTGTTACTGCTATAGACATGAACCAAATGGTTCCTGCGACAGCGGCCAAACTTGGGCCAGAGATGCCAGCGTCCCAAGTCTTGATGGACATGCATGCGTGGGCGAAAGAGAAGTGGGCTGGGAGCTTGGACTTTGTCATGAGCGGAGTGGTTTGTGGAGTGTTGAAAGTGTAATTACTGCACTGCGCTAGCTGGGAGATCTATACTCGAACAGTCATTGGTACTGTGTAGGATTGCATCTTGATATTACTTATTAAGCATGTACGGAGCGCAATGAAATGACTTAATGCAGCTTATGAATGACGAGAGTGACCATCCAGCTGAATTAGTGCAAGTAATATCAATTGTCAATAGTGTACACCGCACACCACGTGAGCACAATAACAAGTATATAGACGTGCAAACGGCGTTGCAAACATCAACATTCGAGGGGGTGTAGCTCATTTGGTAGAGCGCGTCATTAGCAGCGTTCCACCTGAGAAATTGACGAGGTACTGGGTTCAATTCCCAGCTCCTCCACTCGATCTTTTTGTTTTTGTTCAGTGTGAATTTTCACTTTGTCATTTGTCTTTACATTTTGTGCGCGCATGCGTAAGGGTTTGAGAATGTATGGTGCAATTGAGCGTTGCTGCACGAGCAGAAGCCTGTGTCAGCTTGCTAAGCAATGGCATCTTGATCGACTGGGTCTGTAGTAAAATGGACTCTTTGGTAGAGTGACACGCTATATGTGATATATGGTATGCCTAATACTAGCGTAAGACACAATTCTATACATGTATATAACAACTCATACAAAGCCTATAGAAGCGAGAACAACCTAATCAACATCGTCCGACGTCTCTTCTCCACCAGCGGCTGCTGACTCTTCACCAACACTCTTTGTGCTAGGTGCATTCGATCCAGCCGCTTGCTCCTGCCCTGGCCTGACAGCTTTTTTACCGCGCTTCTCGAGCTCTTTGACAGCTGCTTCATCAACGATCTCAAATGCCACAGAGAAGAACACCTCGGAGCCCACTGGCGACGATCCAGAGGCTGGACGTCTTTGACAGACGTATGTTACAGGTTGGCCGTCCCAGTATTTCAGGAGGGGGACTGAGAGGTGGAACGGTTGTGGTAAGGTCGCTGAGAGGGTGTTGAAGTCTGTTAGATATGACATGCACGTTGTCAGCAACGGATACTAAGTAAGTATGGGCGGAGTGAATGCTTTCGAATAGTGTCGTGAAGCCATCTGAAGAGCAAAACTGTGTTCGGCCGTTCCGCCGACTAGCCATGACCCTCTGCCTAGCTTCGACATCGAAATGACACAAATCCAAGTAATGACTCGCATGACTCACCGAGCAGACCATTACAGAATTCGAGCCCTACCACAGTATCTTTCCCAAGCTTGACCGTGTCGCGATTCTCCTTTCTACCGAACCATTTTCGCCTCGAGGTGACTTGCGTCTTCTCATTACTGCCCTCGGAACTTGGCACGTCGTCTGCCAAGTAGCCAGGTTATGAGCGAGAAGCAAATACTTTTCGGGAAACACTCACTGGCTCCTGCAGCCTGGAGGTAATCTGCCGTATCTTCTGATACTGTACAGTCGTCCGATACATTGTCCGTCTTGGAGAGGGAGAGATACGACATTGACGCGAGAGCTGGAGAGAGCGCCCATGGTTTATCTGCGTATATATCCAATTCGAGCGTGGGGTCGATGAAGCTGTCACCAGCATCAGATCAGCTCGCTGCCCATCAAGTGAAGTAGGTCAAATAAGGAGCAGGCTGCAGCAGATGCACTGGGATGATAGGCCGACCGGCTAGTCATGTGTATATCCAAATGGCCGCGGTGCAGATTGAAGGTGAAATACCAGACTCACTACATGAACTTGGTGGCGACGCTTGTGCCCCAAGGCAGACTGTCCCTAATCGGGTTCTCGAACACGTTACCGAACATGATCTGGTCCGCGTCGATCTCGTTCAAGAAGCGGCCTACGTCGGGTCCACTCGTTAGCCAATCGATACTCAATGCATTATCTCCGACTGCGACTGCTCTCCCCAAGCACAGTAGTCGTCACAACCATACACAACGAATGAGATGGACGGACTCACCCCTTACGACAATCCCATAAGTCATTCCCACCCTCTTCCCAAAGTACTCCGCCCCATCACCATCCCGCCCCTCGCCATTGAAATCCTTCACAAAGACCCATATGTGTCCCTCAAACCCAGGCGTCTTGAGCGGGGTAGGTTTGGTAGAGTTGACAGGACAAAGTTGCGTCGGGGGATAAGCCGACGATGATGATGGGATCAGTACTCGTAGTTTCGGCGTCATCGTTCCTTGCTTTCAGTCGTCTAGTCTTCTAGTCTAATCTATGCGCTGGCTATGCTCCGTCTGAATGTGAACGCTTAACAGATATCCTATTGTATATATCACTGTGTTCGATTAATGATGATAGATTCACAGAGGCAGACACAAAAGATCAGGCGCGATGACGTAGCAAATGGGTTTTTACTAACACGCGGCGGTCACCGTTACACGGTAGCAAAGTGAACGTTGACAGTCAGTCATCTTCGATGACCCGAGTATGGTAAGTGCACCTGACTCCAATCATACTACGGTCGCTCAACATCCTCGATCTAGACACGCAGCCACAGAGGAAGAGCCGCTTCGTCACTAAACATCATATCATCGTATTTGATATTCGGATAGGTCTCGCCTAGAATCTATTATCACAACGGATCGTCCCAATCCCTCCCTTGGCTCAAACCTCCATGTTTGACTTCATCTCACGGCTAGCGCTCCACCTAGAAGCCAGCTGCACCAGGCGCCTTGTCCCCTTCTCTCTTTAATGCAAGGAGAATCTCCTTCATCCTCGCTAGGTCTGAACCGCCTGGCACAGATGGTCGGATGGTTTTGGATTCTGAGTGGATAGCCAAATCAGCTCTGCCTATCTCATCCTACGCAAGGTTGTATGCAGCACGATGGAGGAGCTGCACTCACGAGAGTTTTCGAGGCTGATCAAGTCGGTTATACGCTCCCATGCTGTACCTTTTGCGATGCCCTCGTTGAGCTTTTCCAGGAACTCTGCCTCGTTCTCCCTGTCGATGACGATGATGAGCATTTGCAATCACATACGCCTCTCATGATAGCAACCGCCAGAGACTTACTTGTTCTCTCTGATGTTCCTCTCCTTTTGCTTGTTGTAGTCCTCGTAGAATTGGTCAATGGCCTTTTCAGCCTTGTCGCTCATCTCCTCCCTCTTCTTCTGATCGCGTTCATCGCGAACTTTGATCTCCTCAGCTTGCTTAGCTCTCCATGCCTTGATAGGTTCCGAGTCCTCTTGGGCCGAGGGAAGGATATTGTTGAATGTTGGTGGAGGAAGGATTGAGGATGCTTGGCGCGGTTGAGGAGCGGCGGGGTAAGGGGATGCGCCGTATGGTTGGGCTGCAAGAGCGTTGAACACTGGTTTGGCGGGCTGCCAAAGTATGTTTATGAGCGTGATTCAAGTATAGGGCCAAGAGGTTTGCTCACAGCCTCGTAGCCGACCTCGCCAGAGAGGTCGGGGAAAGCACTCTCAAATTGCTCCCTATCCTGATCCTCGCCTGTTCCAGACACACCGGTCACTCGTACTTGGTTTCCGTTGACACCTGGTGAATCGAGGTCCGGGAAGGCTGAAATACCCTGTGGTTGGGGCGTAGGCGCCTTTGCCGGTGCTGAGGGCTGAGCGGGTGAATCTGTGTGAGACAGTCAGCTTTGACTGATTGTCCAATTCACGACTCTGGTCTAGCTGATTACTCACCGAAGTCGGGGAAAGCGTCGATGCCTGAAGGTGCGCTAGGCGCATTACCAGATGCGAAAAAATCGGCGTCTTCGCCTATATAATTGCGGTGGAGATACAATGGTCAGCCAAGTGCTTGCTATACTCCATGATTTTGATCCCGTATCAAGGAAGAAGAACGCGAAGTGCAGCGACTCTTGATTGTACTTACCGAGCGCCGCCTTCTCCCTCGCGAGGAAATCAGCCATAGGGTCGTCTGACATGTTGTCGGTGTCGTTAATGATGTAGTAGTGAGAGCTAACGAAGAGGATGCAGTGTACTATTACCCAGTGTTGTGGTGAGTATAAAGAGGATGAGTGTGACTTTGATGTGACGCGGCTGTTGAGTGTGAGCTCGTGCAGGAGAGCTTACGTAAACGAGTGTATGATGGACTGTTTAATACCGGCTATGTGGCGGTGGAGGCGGTTCATCCTCGACGCGTTGGAAACATCTTTGATGTCTCTTGTCCTACTTCACATAAAATTGGTGAAGCAGTGACAATGGCTATAAGGCCCTCTGAAAGCTCAGGAGGGCCGTCAAAGCCGCCCATATATCCTCATGGGTGGAGGGAGATTGTGAATGGGGCTCTCGAAGAGAACTTTGGTGAGCTTTGGTCCAGGCTTTAGCTGCTGGAAGGTAGTTGATGATGGTATTTCGCTCTCGGGCTACAGCTGCAATAGCACTAGGATCGCTGGACGCACTCATCACATCAGACTTTGTGCCATCTACGTAAGCTTTTGGGCCATTGTCATGCGTGATCGAGCCTCAAGCTTATTTGTCAACGATTTCAGCGAACACATACAGTTCCTGCTGTATCTCTGTCTCAAGCCGACGGCGAATATACCTCCCACACAACCGCTCGCGACGCTATACAAACTACTGTCCAAGCACTCCGCATCTAGTCTAGCTAGTGCTATACCTTGTCACGGGAGTGTGGGCAAGTCTGTCGATGGGACGCCAGTATGGCTTGAGTGGGATTACAGACGGAGCAAAATACATCGATCGATATGGAGGCTCGTGCGGAGGTGCAAGCATGATGGAATATGGGCATTGTTATGGGCTCGCGATGAGAGTAGTAAGGCAGAGAGGTGTGCTAAACGACGTAAAAGAAGTACGCGCGCTTCTAGAATTGATGAGGAGAGAGATGATGAAGAAGGTGTCGAGAGGGAAGTGTCCGAACAAGGATGGATGCTGCTGGAGTGGTTGCTTGATTTATGGGAGAAGGATCGTCGCGAGACGAACAACAACAATGACGATGATGGTGCCAGTAAGTTTCAATCCTCCTCGAGAAGTGTACTGGTCTTTCTGACTTACGCTTCGACAGTGGGCTATTCCCCAATCTTCCTCGCTCAACTCCCAAGACCATACGACAGTACGAATACTTTACGACGAAGCGACGCAAACCTCCCGCTAGCCGTGATACGAGCGGCATTCTTCATGCGAGACGCCTCAGACGCTACCATATCCGTGGAGCAGAACCGACGACAACGTACAGCTGCTAGGGTCCTGCTGGCAGTAAGTCGACAATGATAGTACAGTACGCCATATACTGACTTCATGTTGCGTTGTCCAGCTGCTCGACACCGCTTTGACGCCAACGAGTAATCCACCCTTCCATCCTCCTTCACTAGCCTCGTCACTAGTCCATTTCTTCCGCCCAGCAACACTAGAGCAACTAATCACTCTTCACCAATCTATCATGTCAACTCCGGGTCTAATGACAACGCAACGACGAGCTATGGCGCATATCTATACGCTCACAATAGAAGATTTGGGCGGGGTACGAGCGAAAAAGGTTGCTGAGAGACAATCGCACGCTCTTCGCGCTCGAAAAGCACAAAGTCAGAAAGCTCGTCAAGGGCCAAAGCGTCCAGACGAACAGTCTGAGAATTGTTCGAGCACAACAAGCAACGATTTTGGGGATCTACCACTTGACATGCCATCTACACGATACTTTCTCGATATCATGCTGCTCCCACTCGATCCGTCTTCACGACCAACGACGCGAGAGACGCCGGCGAGATTGGCAAAGATGATATATCTCAAATCCGTACTATTCGACGCTGTTATGACTGTTCATTCATCCCGAGAGCAAAAGTCGGCTTGGAAAGTCATCAAAGGCGATAAGCAGTGGTGGGAGGATTTCGAATCTTCCCTCTTACCTGTACCTGGAGCAGAGCAGGATGAGCATGAGCTTAAAAAGGTGGAAGGACTTGGACCTGTTCTCAAGCTCCGTGTGAAAGCAGAGATGAGCAAGGTTTAACCTCTATGTATCAGTAGAGTCCAGATAGCTTTTCCAACAGCAACACGGACCGATCAGTTGTATTTTCAATTTGTACGTTGACTATGTTGTAAAATGCATTTTACATGAAGCGCCGTAAGACCTGTACATCTCGGATCCGCCAATGATGTCCTCGTATATCCTTTTGTGCTGATTATCCCTTGACAGCCTTGACGAACGCCTCGACTTTGGTCCTATCTTTACCGCCTTGGGGCAGCTCTACACCACTACTGACATCGACGCAAATGACACCTTGTCCAACTTCGTCGATGGCTTGAGAAATATTATCGGGATTCAGCCCTCCGGCCAAGATGACGCTGAGGGGGAAATGACCTTGTGATCCAACTTCGCCATTATTTATAAGGCTTGTTGCGTGTTGCCACGGGAAAGTCTTTCCTTCACCTCCCCCTCCTGCTCCTGCAGCTTCGTTAGCAGGTGCGGCGTCAAGGAGGATATGGTGATTTAATCCTGGTCGCGCGATTTCGCCGCCGCGCACTGCTCCATCAGGCGAGACGCGGAATGCTTTTATGATGGGGACAGGAATGAATTTCGCCCATCCTTGCGGCTCGTCGCCGTGTAGTTGGACGAGATCTAAACCTATCTCCTCTACTGCGTCCAGTATCTCATCGAGAGATTGGTTCTGGAACACGCCCACGAGTAATGGCTTGCGCCGTGTGGTGAGACGACGAGAAGTGTGCGTGAACCACGGTTCTGGAGCTGCGGATGATTCCGATGATGCCCGAGATGTCTTCGCTCGAGCAGCTTGAACGAGAGAGGCAATTGATCGTGCGGTGGAGGAATCGATCTGTCTCTTTGCGCCAGACACGAGAATGACACCGAGCAGATCCGCACCTGCTTCGATAGCGATTTGAGCATCGTCAGTCGACCGAATCCCGCAGATCTTGACAAGCGGTCTGGATCTCTTTGTCGATGTAGACACAGCCGGAAGACCAATAAGCGATCGAAGGAACCCTTTCGTGTCCTCCGCTCTCATCAATGCCTCGCCGACCAACACTGCCTTGACGCCTTCGTTGACGTATTTTTCAACATCCTCTGGACCAGAGATACCACTAAGGGCACAAAGGACGACATTCTGCCCGTTTAAGGCTGCGTTGACTCGTGATGTTGTGGACATGTCGACGTTGAAGTCGTGCAGGTTTCTGTTGTTCACGCCAATGACTTTTGCGCCGATTTCTAGAGCGACAGTCAATTCTGTGGGGTTGTTGACTTCGACCAAAGGTTCCATGCCGAGGGAGACGGAGTAGTTGTAAAGCTCTTCCAGCTGTTGCCTTTCGAGCATTGCCACGATCAGCAGAACTGTGTCCGCACCGTACAAGCGGGCTTCGTCGATCATATAGGTCGAAAGGATGAAATCTTTCCGTAATATGGCCGGTCGATTTGGGAGACTGTCGACGGCGTTACGAACGGCGAGCATGTCGACAAGACTGCCTTTAAACCATTTAGGCTCAGTAAGGACAGAAATGACCGAAGCGCCTGCTAAAGCGTACTTCAAGCCTTGAGCAGGAGCAGAGGCGAGTGGAGCAATATCGCCTTTTGATGGGGAAGCACGTTTGATCTCTGCCATGACGGCTGTATGGGGAGTCGAGTTGATTCGCTGGAGGAAGTTGATCAGGGGTGGCGAAGTATGTAGTGAGAGAGAGGTGGAGAGGTTGGCTGGTGTGGTGGCTGGAGTGGAGGATGACGCTTCGATGTCGAGCAGTCTTTGCGCGTGGATTCTGTTCAGAATAGTGGGCAATGAATGAGCGCCATTGGTTTTGGGTTTATCCTCTTGTTCGATTTGCTCCTGCTCTTGCTTCGCCTCCTCATCAGGTGGTAACACACCGCACCAGGCATTTTCTCCTCCCCATTTTCCTCCTTTGAGCTTGAGGAAGTTGGCCATCAGACCTCTGCCGCCTTCGCTCATACAGCTCTCCGGGTGATATTGTACTGCTTCCAGCGTGACCTCTCGATGTCTGACTCCCATGATCACGCCCGATTCTTGTGTTGTTGAAGAGACTTGCAAGACGGGTGGAAGGGAAAGCATGGACGCTGATAAAGAGTGATACCGCGTTGAAGAGAGTAAAGCTGGTAGTTCGTGGAATATACCGAGGTTATCGTGCGATACTAGCGAGGTCTTGCCGTGCTTGATCTCGCCCGCATATCCGATCTAAAATCGTTGTATTGATGAGCTAAGGATGCTATGACGAACAAGCTGGAAGCTCACCTCGCCACCAAGAACGTCGACGACGCATTCCAATCCCATGCAAACACCGAGGATGGGTAACTTGCCCATACCCCAAGTGATAACTTCTCTCGATATACCAGAGTCTGTGCGAGGGTGTCCTGGACCAGGGGAAATGACCAATCGTTCCAGCTCGCCACTAGCGAACATCGCCTAACGAAGGAAGTGCAAATTAGCACGGGCCCTGCTCTTCTCTGTGTTGATATATCGAAGAGACACACCTCAATCTCCTCTATGGTAATCTTGTCATTTCGCCTGACTAAAGGATTGCCACCTAATGTCGCAATGTCCGCATAGATATTCCAGGTAAACGAATCATAGTTGTCAATCAATAGTGTGAAGCCCATCTCGAATGTCGTCTGCGGGTCCAGCAGGATCTGACCGGTCCACCTGTTTGACTGCGATGTGTGATATGACAGAGCAAGAAAGAGCGACCAAGGATGATTTATGAAGTCCAACATTTCGAAGTGCCTTCGAGTCAACGACGGCAACAGCTGACTCACAATGGTTGAAAAAGGTCACGTGATTCTCAAAGTAATGGATATCCACGTCACTCCGCCTGCTACAGCCGCGAGTGACTTCCTCCTCGTATTCGCATATTCGGTATCTTCAACTGGCTCTTACTCGTTGCTCATCTGTAAAGAGGTCTTCTCTGAACAATGGAGAAATTCTCAAAGTGGAGGGTGAGTCAGCTACATCCTTACTGGAGATGTCACTTAGCTGACCTCGTCTCACCGCAGGACCCAGCAACGGGCATCCAGCCGTTCCTTCCTCCCGTCCCGCCCAAATCGGTATCTCCCATATTCATAGCGCTACTCACACCTTCCTCCGCTATTCATTCCCTTGGTCGAGGTATCGTTCTCGGCGTCGTTGCTCTGCTCCATCTAGTATTGGTGGAAGGACTCGCTAAACTTTTCGTAAGCTACCCTTTGCCTCTGTCGCCCGGGAGATAGCTTATACAATTACAGTTGCCGATACCTCCTTTATACAACAGTATATCCAATGCTCTGACGGCCTTCACCTGTCGATTGGCGCTGGCGCTTATGGGATACTGGTGGATTACTACAGAGCTTGTCTCTCCAAAACGAGGGTGAGCTGCTCGACCAACACAACTTGAGGTATTCACGTTTAGCTCATCTGCTTTGCTCTTAGGAAAGCGGGCGTTGCTCAGGTCGCCAATGTGTCTCCAAGGAAAGGCGATCTCATCATGTCAAACTGGACAGGCTATGTAGATGTACTCTACCTTGCGTACAGGTGCGTCTTTCGCTACATAAATTATCAAATTGGTTCTAATACCATATTGTTCGCAGACACAACCCAACCTTTCTCCTGCCGGTCTTCTCGAACGAGACTTTAGCTTCAACACCCAGTACAGGCCGACACACAGGTACGGGCTCGGCCAAGATCTCTACCACACTTCCACAACCAAAGCTTCTCGGTTATCTGCCTTACTCGCTCCCAGCGATACTAGCTCGTACGGGCTCGTTACCCGACACGTTCGACGTACCTCCTTTGGGAATGTACAAGACTCTACGAGAAGCGCGTAGGAAAGAAGGGCGACCTGTCCTTCTCTTTCCAGAAGGCACGACTAGTAATGGAAGAGCGATATTGAGGTTCGGTGAAGGGACTCTGGCGGAAGGCGATGTGGGCGGTGACGACGAAGGCATCGTTTGGATCAAGTTCTTCAGGCATTCAGCACCTACGCCCTTCGCGCCAAGTGCGACCTGTTCTCTTCCAACGCCAGTAAAACACCTTTTCCTCTCGCAATTATGGACACCGACTCCATGGCCGTCCCGCTCCCTTCATATTCGCACTTTGCATCCTTCAGCAAGCCCTTCATCACCTTCTTTCCTCCCAAGCGAGGTGCTCAACAACGCACCCGGCGGCTTGGACGCAGCTGGGAAAGACCACAAATCCGTATGGAGAGAAGCGACCGCGACGGTGCTCTCTGAGACGGGTCGCGTGCGGAGAGTCAAAGGTATGGGGTGGGTAGAAAAAGAAGCGTTCCTGTCTTTTTGGCAAAAGGGCCAGCGATGAATCCGCTTAGATCATTTCTTCATATGATTATACATAACGAATACCAATAACTGAAGATCCCTTATTCCCTACTCGACGTCTACACCACTCTTTCTACCTGATGTCAGATCAAACTGTTTGATCTATCACGCCTCATAACAACATCGAAAGGCATCAAATCACTATTGACGCCCAGCGCTCCTTGCCTTCTGTACGTCTGTAACGTACTTGGCCATCTTCCGCGCTGGCACGCCCTTCTCGTACATCTCGTCGAGTTCGGCAGAGTTTCGCTGAGCCGTTTCTGGCAAGTAAAAGTATGCCAAGACGAGGGAGACGAGTCCTGTGCCAAGGAACAGCCAGGCAGTCTTGTATCCCCAATTCGCGCCTGAGGTGTCGACTAAGCGACAGTCAAAGGAGCGTGTCAGCTAGGCGGCACTTTCTACACAGCTCACTCGCGTATTGACCACTACTACTCACGCATGATCGGGACGGAAGTATTGAATGTCAAGCCGAAAATGACGGCCATACCAGTTGCCAAACCGGCTGTTCGCGCACGTAGCTTTTGACTCGATACTTCTCCGACGTAACTGTATCCAACCGCACTGACTGTATTTTCGAGCACTCATATTAGCGTCTCGTTTTTTTTTCCTGATGTTTTGAGCCAGAAGCCAGAAGCACGACTCACGACCTGCGGATCCGACCGACCAGAGACAAGCAGCGAGGATCAAGACATCTTTCAAGGCGTTGGTCTTTGCGACGAAACCGAGGATGCCGACTAGTAAGAGCATGGCGTTACATAGCGCCGTCACGGTCAACGTGAATTTACGTCGACCGAATCGGTCGGTAGTGAGCACGATGCATATGATGGCGCCGACTTTGATTCCGACTAAAAGTAAGGAGCGAATGGATTAGCCAAGTATATCTCAAGCGAATTTGGATGCTGGATTTACAGATGATGGTGGTGATGGCGAAGGCGTTTGTGAATCCGCTCTGCTTGAAGAATACTGCGTGACGCGCGTAAGGAGCGGTTAGCAGGCGTTACAGTAAAGTGCTAAGCTGATGGGAGACTGACGTGAAGCATAGGTGGAGAGGAAGGATAGGCCTGTTAGTTGCTGGCACATGAGTGGCAAACTCGACGCCAGTGTACGTTTCTATGATCGTAGGACAGCTTTAGCGAATGTACTAGATATTGACAATGCAAGTATGGAAGAGCTCACAAAGTTGACGCCTGTGAGACAAGTGACATAACTCCGCGCAATTTGTCTCCAGCCCATATCGTCGAGGCCCAACGCAGCGCGCTGATGGCGTTCCTCCTCGATGGTGTTTTGGATGATGGAGTATTCGATATCGATATCGTACCCCTCTACTCCTCCGTTCATCTTTCGTAGCGTCTCTTTTCCCTTTTCATGCTGGTTCTTGGCCGCGTAGTACGCTGTGGCACAAGAGTTCGCTGTATCAGCAAATATTGCTTACTCGTACTCTGCATGAGCAGAGAGGAAACGAGAGAGACCGAGCACGTACATGGAGTCTCGGGAAGCCAGAGGAAGACGGGGAGCATAAAGCCCAAGAAAGCCCATTGAGTGTAGACGGGGACCTTCCACTCGACCACACTGTGCTTCTGGATAGCGTACAGGATGAGCTATTATGAGAATCGAAGCAGTTCTCATCAGCCTGTAGCTTCAGATTCGAGAACTGTTTAGAACTTACTGGTGCCAAAAAGTTGCCGAACTGGTTCCAGACAGAGTAAGCGGACAACATGGATCCTCGGATATTGGTAGGTGACCATTCGGTGACGTAGATAGGGAGCGTGGCTTGGATACAGCCCACTCCCACGCCAGCGAGGAGCTTTGCGCCTGCCCACTGCTGCCAGTTTTTCGTAGTCGACTCGATCAGCACCGACTACATTATGCAGCGCAACGGAACGCAGCAGAAATTAGCATGTCTGTTGTATGTGGTATACAGGGGCGTCAGGTGTCGGTCGACTCACAGCCACCAAGATGACCCAGAGCAAGTACAGAGTCATCTTCCTGCCGATCTTGTCTGAGACTGGATTGAGGAGGACCATTCCGATCAATTGACCCAGGGACTGAAGCGCTCCCCATAATGCAGTGTAGTTGGCATTGAGCGAGTAGACGCCCTTGGCATTGGCAGAGCCTATCTGTCGTATGAAGCCGGTGTTGGCGATGATCTGTCCTGCATAGCATGTACTGTGTTAGTACTGTCTGTAGACGCCATGACATTAGTGAGGCGAACGAACCATTCATGTTGATCTGTACTCGTATCGCTTAGCTCTGTCCACTGATCGTATCAGTGCAGTCCGCAATGACTCACCTGATACCCATCGGCAGCAGCTGCGACCGAGAGCATAGTGCACGTGAACACGGCCTAGCACCCTCACTCTTTCAGCTTACGGCTCGTACTACTGACTTTTGAAGCACACCTTCTTGAATCTGAGAGCTGTACGCCATACGCTCAGCTCATCATACTCCGACTTGAGTACGGGAGCGCCGGTGATCTTTTGATCGACTTCGACATCCTCGACTTGGTCGGTATTGGGTTTCACTTCGAAGTCCTCGTACTGCTGGCTGGTCATGTTGCACTATCACTAAGCACACTATGATATTGAAGTAGATGTATTGAGGGCAGAAAGGGGTCAAGGGATTTGAGATGTGGCTGAGGGGTGCGGAGCGAAGAGGGGACTCCAATGGAGCAGGAACGTCCTCTTATATGCATGCATTGGCCGCTTAGAGATCCTACGCGTCGTGCATTGAGAAGACTCGTAGTGCCATCGGAAGGTCCGGATCATCCTCCGGATACACAGGTCAGCAGACTGTTATCTACATAATTAGTCTGAGTCGTCGAGCACTCTGGAGGTTATTGGTGCGGGACATCATTACGACGATACGCCCATAATCAGACAACGCGAGTCGTACACTACCTCCACACAAGAGTATCCACCGAGTACCCACCTGGATACCGTGAGTTTTTCTGGTGCATCGTCGGTCTACTGCTGGCGGAATGTAGTTTGTCCGAAGACAGACTAACGATGACATTAGCCGGACTTGGCACTGCAGCTCGTGCGCTGGCGCTGGAGGTGAGGCTCGGGGTGTCGGGGTGTCGGGGTGTCGGACGGTGTGCCGAGTCAAGTGAATTACGCTTATCTTTCTCTCCATGCCTTCATGGCTGATTCACGCCACACCAGGGCCGTCGTAAGTCGAGAGAGAAGCGTCGGTTATTGCGCCTCATGCATGTTACCCGTAATCTGATCGCGAGAACGGCCGATCAGGGTTGGGTCCTATGAGTAATTATACGAGTACCTTTCTCCCTGGGGCCATGCGACATACAGTATGCTTGTTTGCCCCACCATGCCCCGCTCCCTCCCTTTCGGCGTTGAGTACAATAGCATTTATATACTCTAGTAAATATGGTATATGTGGATCGGCCCGTTTCCCGAATGATTTCGATCAATTTGCAAAAATAGAAAAGAGCCCCATATCGCCCACTCAATGCACATTACCACCACTGCTGCCCTGCCATGGCTTGTCCCACTATTACGGGTCACGGGTTCAGTCATGCATGTCTCACGTCTCGCGTTCGGCGCAAAGACTGATTAAGCCGCATTGTTACCAAGTGGATTTTTATCAGCGTTCTCGGTGTATCTTTCCGGCGTCCATCTCCGACAGCCGAATCATCCTTCCGGGATTGTTGACATGTGAGCTTTGCGACGATGCAGCAGAAGCCAAGGTACTATCTATCATTTCCAACTTGACGCGACACAGCCTCACATCCCTTCAACGCCTACCACAACATCGTTGTTATTCCACAATGAGCATGTCTATCAGGTCGCTGCAGTTCGAGCACCACGAGTCGGGATTTGCCATTACGCATCCGACTCCGAGACTCTCTTGGCGCTTCGCCCCTACCGCAGCTCAGACCTGGACCCAGAAGTCGTACGAAGTCTCTATCACTCGAGATGGTAGTGAGTCCGAGACGCACAAGGTCGAATCCAGTCAATCGGTTCTTGTCCCTTGGCCTTCGACGCCTCTAAGATCTCGGGAACGAGCTACTGTCAAAGTTCGAGTAACGGGGAGCGATGGCTCAACGTCGGATTGGGCGCAAGGGAAGATTGAAGTAGCGTTGCTAGGGAGAGACGAGTGGAAAGCGGAGATGGTCGGTCAACCCGGTCAGATCATCGATAAGACCAAGCCTCCTGTTCTCTTCCGATCCACGTTCGACTTGACGTCTACCCCAAAGTCCGACGCGCCGGCACGACTGTACTCCACTGCTCAAGGGTTGTACGAAGTGCATATCAATGGTCATCGGATCGGCGATCAGTATCTGGCACCGGGATGGACAGTCTATCCCGCTCGACTCCGCTACCAGACATATGACATCACGACACATCTACAAAAAGGCAAGAATACTATCTCGGCTTATATTGGGGAAGGGTGGTATGCTGGTCGAATGGGTAGGACTGGCGCACGAAACCTTTTCGGCGACAGATTGGGGTTCATGGGACAAGTGGAAGTTGGCGGAGAAGTCGTGTGCGCTAGTGGAGCAGAGTGGGAATGGCTCAGTGGACCTGTGACTAGATCGGATATCTATGATGGTGAAGACTGGGACTCGCGACTCAACTCAGAGGGTTGGGAAGCGAGTACAGCCGCCGATGGTGAAGTGGAACTTCTGCCTTTCCCTACTGGCGAACTGGTGTCGTCAGACGCTCCGCCCGTGAGGAAGATCTTGGAGGTCAAAGCTGTGGATCTGATCACTACGCCTTCCGGAAAGAAGATATTGGACTTTGGCCAAAATCTCGTTGGGTGGTTGAGGGCAGAAGAGGAGCTGCAAGGCGAAGCAGGGACTGAGTTGGTGATTCGTCATGCAGAGGTATTGGAGAAGGGTGAACTGGGTGTGAGACCTCTGAGAGACGCGAAGGCTACTGCGCGCGTTATACTTGGTGGACCTACAAAGGGTTGGGAGACAAAGTTTACCTTCTTCGGTTTCAGGTGAGCGAGCACACACTGGCAGTGCATTGCAAGTACTGAGATCATGCAGATATGCCGAAGTGACGGGCGTGTCCAACCTTTCCCTCTCGACTTTCACCGCCGTCGTCGTCTCGTCCGATATGCGGCGGACAGGCCATTTCGAGTGTTCGCACGAGATGATCAATAGATTGCACGAGAACGTCGTGTGGTCTATGAGGGGCAACTTTGTCTCTGTGCCCACCGATTGTCCACAACGAGATGAGAGATTGGGTTGGACGGGTGATATCCAGGTATGTTGCATGGTCTTTTCCTATGCGAATAGGCTCGCTGCTGACGAGCTTGATTGCGTACTTCACACTCCCTGTCCTTTCTCCCTTACGCTTGCGCACATCCCTCGCCATGCTACAGGTGTTCGCCCCGACCGCAAACTACCTCTACGACACCACCTCCTTCCTCTCCGAATGGCTCGACGACCTGTATACCGAGCAAGTAAAACATAACGGTGTCGTCCCGTTCGTTATTCCTGACGTTCCTATGCGGAACCACAACAAGGCCATCCCGCATTCAGTCTGGGCCGACGTCACTGCTCTTCTTCCACGAGACCTTCATCTGAGCTCTGCGGACCAAACGATTCTCGAGAAGCAATTCGACTCGATGGTCATGTGGCTCGATAAGGGTATTCCTCGCGGAGAAGATGGGCTGTGGGACGTCAACGTCCCTCAGTTCGCGGACTGGCTGGATCCTCGAGCTCCGCCTCAATACCCTGCCCACGGATTGACCGACACTCACCTGGTCGCTAATGCTTATTTAATCCACACTACTGAAGCCGTTGCAACTATCGCCAAGCTTATTGGACGGGATGCCGAATATCAACGATTCTCGGCAGATGCATTGCGCTTCAGGCAGCTGTTCAAGGACGAATACATTTCGCCGAAAGGTCGATTGGTCTCTGATAGTCAGACGGCAATAGCTCTTGCGCTCAAGTTCGAGTTGCTCGAGCCGAAACAGAGGCAAGTCGCAGCTGAAAGATTACAGCATATCACCCGATGGTGGAGTTTCAAGATCAGCACCGGTTTTGCAGGGACCCCTATCATCTTGCCCATTTTAGCTGAGAATGGATATCTGGGTATTGCGTATAGGATGCTGCAGGAGAAGGACTGTCCTAGCTGGTTATACCCTGTTGGCATGGGCGCGACGACTATTGTAAGTAGCGAAATCGATATGGCGGAATGAGTGTGAGCTAATGTTATTCATTGATCAATAACGTTCAGTGGGAGCGATGGAACAGTATGCTTGAAGACGGGTCAATCAATCCAGGCCAAATGACTTCTTTCAACCACTATGCTCTGGGGGCAGTCGCTGCATTCTTGCACAATACCGTAGCGGGCTTATCACCTCTCAAGGCCGGGTGGTCCGAAGCTCTGATCAAGCCCCAGCCAGGCGGGACGATTACATGGGCCAAAACCAGTTATTCCTCGCCGTACGGAGACTATATCGTGGAATGGAAGATTGGAGGTGACAAGTTGAAAGTGCATGGACAAGTACCGGCCAACGCCACTGCCCAAGTCTTGCTGCCCGGATGGACAGAGACTCGATCAGTAGGAAGTGGGCAATGGGATTGGGAGGTGGACTGGCAAGGCGAGAAGGACTGGCCGATGAAGCAGATCCCTGGGCCTAGTTCGCTTATGATGCCTGACGAGTATGTGCCGTAGTACAAGTGTAAAATTGTAGATGGTTGAAGGTACAAGGTACGAGGTAGATGCGAATTTATCCGACGGTTAACGCGGCGCGGAAGTAAATTTTGCTCTATGCGAGTATGAGTATGCGAGTCGTCATGAAAATCATGTTGCGAGTTAAAAGCTGAAAACAGCAAAGGGGCAAAACGAGTGGTTTGTTTACGCTACTACTATCACTTGCTGTAGCTTATATTGTCAACATTACCTCATTGCAGTTGTAATAAGTTTCGCTCTCCTACATCGCGAGCGGATACGGACGAACCACAAGGACCTTCCAACAGCCAAATATCCTCTAAACATAGGACTATCCGCCTAGGACTTCACCATTCCCCTCGACGCCTCGACCTCACATATCAGTATCGAGCGCGTATAGGTCTACTTCATCTCAGACGTCTGTCCCAAGTGAGGACGCAAGGCAGCCACTTATCATGGCGTTTCTCGACTTTTTCTCTTGTTGCGGGCGGCGGAAAGACAAAGTGAAGGATGTCGAGTCTGTGCGTATCTTCGTTCCTAGCGTAAATAGCAAAAGAGACTTTGCTGACATGAAATATATATGTCCAGTCATCAGCAGAGACTGCTAGCTTGTTGCCTCCTCATCCTCGAGCCGAGTCGGTGCTCTCTGCCGAAGGGGGTTATGGCGCTATGGATCCCTCTGGTGGGCCGGGTCAGGGGATGACGGACGAACAGCGCGTGAGGATTGAAGCTATTGGTCGAGAGGTTGGGAAGTGAGTATGAGTCGACTCCACTTTCCTTCTCCTTCGGAATGTTGCAGGATATCTGTAAGATAGTAGGAGCACAGAGCTGATCCAGTAATTATTGATAGCCACATGCTGCCTATCCACGCAATGCCGCCGGGACAGCGCGCTTCGCCGTCGTTGTCGAAACGAACCCGCAATACCGACTTGGCCCATCACGGCGGACGCGATCGCGGACCTTCATTCTCCTCCTCCTTATCCAGAGGGTCATCTAGACCTTCTTCTCCTTCACCCGACAGACCAGAGACTACACCAGCAGACAGGACTTTGCGCAGTCCCCATAAAAGCGAAGTGGACGGTAACGAGGATGAAGAAGATGATGAGGGCGTAGTGAAGAAGACTGTCTTCCTCGGTGCCCTTGGCGCTGGACCGGGCAGCGGAAGAGGCGGAAGGAAGGCTAGTGGTCGAAGTAAAGCTAAGCGGGGCAGGGGCAGGGGCAAGTAGCGCCGGCTTGTAACACCGAGCAGTGCTTCTAGGATTTATCGCTGTTGTCTATCGCTCAAGACTTGTATCACCCGTGCGACAGGCTGAGAATAATAAGAAAGGGCATGATCTGATAAGATGGTATTTTGAAAGTTGTTTCTAGGCAATCGTTCATCACATTTGTTGTACATGTAGTATTTGATGCATTCATTTCCTCTTCTGCTATGCAATCGCTCTTCGTTCATTTTACTCGGATCCAATTCCTCTCCCTCTGATGCTGCTTATTCGCTTATTGGGTCAAGTTGAATCAAATCCGGATCGACTCTGTTATTCTCCATCAGCGCAATGCTTAAAATAATAGATTTGGGCGGGTTGACAACGACACCGTGCGCTCACCGGTCTTGACGACCTTTTGCAGATCTTGCTCTACACCCCAGACATGTGCGCGGAGATCAAGGAGTTCGAGATGAAGGCCGTCCTATATGACAAAATAGATCAGCCGACTGAGGGGAAAGGATATCATCACAGGCCAGCGCCCAGAGGATGAGTAACAGTACGAGGTAGTATACCAGCTCGCCATGAAGAACAGAATGCGGGTTGACACTCACGTAAACCTTCTTCATCTCCCCGCGGACTTTGCCCACATCGTCCTTGACCGCCGTACTGTTCTTCAACGCCGCCAGCTCTTTCTCAACAGTCTGAAGACGGTCGAGATGGGATGTTATCTATTACACACAGACTCGGTCAGCCTTCATGTACTAAGCTTGGATGAAAAGCGAGGAATGGCTTACCCTCCCAGTACCCTGCTGCAGCTCCTCGACGCTGGACAAGAGCAAACCCGAAGCGAGCTTGCTTTCCTGTTGGAGATAGTAGATTGATAAGGCTGACGCAAAGGAGAAGCCGAAGAACTGTCATGTCATCAAAAGGTTAGTTGAGCCGTATATCCTGTATGCCTGAGTGGAAGCGCGCTCACAAAGCCGAGAATGCTGTCGGCCGAGACGGTCAACGTTAGTCATACATACTCGAAACGAAGTATGGAGCCGTGAGCGGGACGCAGAAGTATCACTCACCCTCCACTGTCAGATCAGGAAGACATAAACCACAGGTTAGTGCCTAGTCCACCAACACTACTGTCAATAAGCCAGCTGAACCTACCGGAACCCTCCCACAGGCCGTCGCACGGGGACTGCGCCGACAGTGCCTACAACCTCTTGCGATCTCACGGCGGACGTAGAGAGCGTACGCAAGGCTGGTCCTGCTGATGAGGCGAGTCGTGAGCGAAGTGAGAACAGCATATTTGGATGTTTGAAGCTTGTCAACTGAAAGTAAGAATGAAACGGAATTGATATTGCATCATGTATATTTCGGGCCGTTTCGAAGGTGATTTTTCCGTGACCGTGTCTGTTGTGTGGTCCAATTTCATCATTTCTACCAGTGCAACATTGTCAATGACAAAAACATTGTCTCACACAACAGCATGATTAACAATCTCTTCACGGCGTGAGTGGGCGACACGATGGAACCGACCTTTGTCTCGTCTCCTGCATCGACACATGCGGATGCACCTACCCCAACGCCGAATGGAACGTGGTACCGCGCTCATCAGCTTGGACCCTTGCAAGGACAGTATCCAGCGGCTGGACCGTCGGCTTACTACCAAGCTCAAGCTGGACAATGGAAACATGGTCAACAGCCTAACGGACCAAGTCGACGAGTAGTGTCTGCTGCACCTTCATCTGACTCTGTGTCTACGCCTACGCCTGCTCCCACTACTCTTGGTCCGGCTCAAGCTCATTCTAGCAGAACGCAAACTTCGCCTCTATCAGTCAATTACCGAGGAGTACAAAACAGCCCTTCTAACGCTTCAGGATCAACGGACTCGGAGCAACGACCCAATGCAAATCATAATCCCGCAACATCCTCACAACGACATCCACAAAGACAAGTACCTCTTTTCCGCTCTGTTTCAACATACTCAACTACATCTGTTCCGCCTGCACTATCGAATGGTCCGTCCCCCGTCGGCGCGAGTGAAGAGGTAGTGACCGACGTCGAGATGTATGATGGCTATCAGAACATTCCTGTACACGTGGGACAAAGGATAGTGCGCATAGGAGGCAGCACGAGCGACAGTAGTTCACCGGAAACGGCCGTTTCTGCTAGGACAGCCAGTACGCCAAAGGACGAGTGAGTCCTCCTTTGTCCCTTTCTCTCGTATCTCCTCACAGCAAAAGCCATAAATCTGCTCCAAATCATGCATCAGAATCTCCTCAGCACCACCGTACATTCGCGCTAATGGAATACCTCGTACTTTCGCCTATCCCTTCTGCGCCCTTACCTTCCGCCGTCGATAGCCTCCCACTCGAACCTGGAGCAGGTGTGGCAGCGGTCGCGGAATTCATCGACGGGCTGAGCGGCATGGAGGTGGGTCACCTGCTCTATGTAGATACACGTCATGCTCATCTCGGTTATTAGGGCGCAACGTATGACGAATGGGAGCAGCTAGTGGACGAGCACTTTGACGAGGACGCTCGATTCACTCTGAGTCTCACTGGGGACACTGTCAGAGTCTTTGGTGAGTTGACATCCCTGCTTCGTTCGCTGACGGCAGACATACCTACGTCTTCTTTACCGCGTTTCTTCGTCATTCTTGGCGATTCGGGCGTTGGCAGACACACGCTATCGTTACGCGAATTGACAGAGACTCTTGACGTGGACGGAAACATCGTCGATAGCTCAGAGTTCGAGTGGAGATCTGAGAACGTCGTGAGGAAGGGTAGTTTGTGTGCAGCATGGAATGGGAAATTGGACAGGCTAGAGATCGTCGTGGAATCGCATGATGGTACAGGCTATGGTTTGCCAGAGGAGGCATTGAGGGTACTGGAGGTAAGCGTCTTTCGACTTATTCACTCTGTCATGTTGGCTGAGAGAATTGATACAGGTGGCAGAGCAAATGGAGCACTTCGCCATGGTTGTCGAGGTCGCGGAGCATCAAGGTGTACAAGCGCAAGACGCTTTGCAGCAGCTTGTTGAAGCGTGATCAGGAATTAAATTGAACAATCTACCTCGTTGTACACACATGTACTAATCTCATATAAGCATCACGATCGTTGTCGAAATGATAACCCACTGTACAAGTTCATTTTCCTTGAGTGAGAGCGAGAGCAAATTTGCGAAGACAAGTGAAACAGTGGTGAGAGATCTCTTTTCTTGTTTGCGGTGGCTGTATCAGGTAGTGTGCGAGTACGAACAATGAATATGCGACCCGTGTGCGATTGTATTCGTACATGGATACTTGACATTTCGAAGCAAACTCCACAATATATTTGGATCACTATACGGCGTTGGAACTCAAGCATGCATTCTCCTTGTCTATTCAAGGTGACCAAGCTCTGTAACTCCTCGTACCCACCTTGTACATCGCGGGGAACGGGAAAAGCCCTTGGCGTTGTGGCCTGCTGACTATCGCAAGCTATGACCGGAATCTTAAGTAGCGTGGCGTGTCTCTGGTCCTGCTCTCCGTTACCTTGCTCCTGTCTGTCTGCAGTACTTTCACAACCTGAACAACACGACACATATAACCCAACAAGATCGAGTCAGCTGCGATAGGGGCTGTTGAAGTGACTATGCCGCTCTTTTCGCAACCCTAACAAGCTGCTAGCCAACAATAGGACTGCAAGGCGTCTTCAGTGAGATGACGCCGAGCGACGACACGGGCAACATTCACGACGGATGAAAAAGGTCCCACATGCCATGGTGTATATATTCCAGCTGATATCGTCAAATCCACCGAAAAAGGTCTTATGGCGCAGTCGGTAGCGCACGGTACTAATAGATTACGTGATCATTACGATCGGTATCATTAGTAATGCCGCGGTCCACGGTTCGAGCCCGTGTGGGACCAGATTTTTTTGTTGTCATCCTGTCTTTCTTTAAGATGATCTTCACCGTTTGCTTTCGCGTTCAGTGTTGCATCAGAGCAGCGAGGCGAAGTTGTGTTGGATATGAGGAGACCTCTGTTCACAGCAGACCATAAATCAAAACGAACCTAAGTTTGTCGCTTCCACTGAACCTGATCAAAATGTTGAGACGAAGCGGAGGTTCACCATTTGCCGGTCCAAATGCGCTTTCTATCCGCTGCTAGACAGTGCCAGCTATGGGATCAAAACATCTCCTGATCGAATGAATAGTCCCATGTTCATGAGCATCGTCTGAAAATGTTCGTTGGAGAGTCTGTCAAGTGTCTATGCCTCAATTTCGCATTCGAATAGCGAAGGACAGGATTCGATTCCTCGCGCACTTGTCAGAATCGCGCTCACTCTTGGAGTAGCTTTCCCTTGCTCGGACAACACACTAATTGAGGAGAAGAGAAGAACACAACGAGTCGTCCCGCTTATATTTACGTAGCTGTGTCGGATAGGTTTTGACAGCAGTGCTTCGATACAGGTCACCGCCATGTCTGCTGCATGGGTCAGACATTGAGTATGGTGTGCACTCCTCTGGTCTCCGCTATTGTTCTCAGAGGATATGTTTGGTCTATCTTACGATGTCATTCCCTTCTTCATCGAAAAACACGCTTCAAGCGAGGTTGTAGATATCACGATGAGGGCGGTCTTGACAGACCCATTCCCGCTCGATTATTTTGCTTCGCAGCATGAGCCAATCACTTCACCAGTGCTTTCAGATCTGACAGAGGCGCACAGCGGCAAGAGCATCTTACTCCGATGATGGCACCCATCTCTGCCCCGTCAATCCACCGATTTTGTCCCAGAAAATGCCTAGTCTCGTCATTTGTGTCTTTGGCCTGGTTACATCCTTCATCGACTGATATATAACGGCTCAGCAGTGATCATCTCACTTCTGCCATATATCTGACCCCTCATGACTGTCCAATCTAGCCGAACCCAGCCGAGCCAAGCCCGCCAAGTGAGATATGGTCTTGCAACCGTGAAAGTGTTTGCTTCGAAACGAAGGCGTTGGAAGCACTCGCAGTTTTCGTTTATACAACGCCAGAGTATCTTCTATGTTATCGTTTCTCGACCCGGTGGTATATCAGTCATGGCATTTGCCACAAGTAGCAAAGTAGCCAGAAATATTGCTAGCCTGCACCTTGACGGTTGTGCCAGCTATCCTTGAGAAGAAGACTGGATATCGGCGCTACACAGGACGCATTGACCATGAGGTGCAGGTCGCATACAGCCCGATCCCAGAAAGGAGAAAAAGCAAAAAGGCTTCGGGTGTCTCGAGAGACAAAAAATCTTGGTCCCACACGGGCTCGAACCGTGGACCGCGGCATTACTAATGATACCGATCGTAATGATCACGTAATCTATTAGTACCGTGCGCTACCGACTGCGCCATAAGACCTTTCGATGATTCCTAAGATTTCTGACATCTATATAACCGTGAACAGTGAACATCATCACTTAACTTGTCTTATCTACATCATCCCTGTGTCATCTCCTCGTCTATCCAATCATCACCATCTGCCCGATGCGAGGTAGTGGGCGAAACTAAGAGATGAGCCTGATAGAATGGACGCGAGGTGGCCATATTGAGGACACTGTGCTTCCGATTCGACATTCTTACAAAGCTGGAATTCCAGATGGACCACCCTGTGGACCGGTTTAACGTCTAAAGCACAGAGGCAGAGTGATTATGGCGGGATGGGTCAAACTCTGACAGACGATGAGACAGTCCACCAGCAGTGTGTATGACATGCACTCTCAGCTGACCTCGGCACGGTATGTGGGCATGTAGCATTGTCAAAGCGGAATTATGATTCGGCCCAGTCTGCGATGACGGGTCCGTAGGGCAGTCAGAGTCGTGGCTGAGCTACATTTTGAGACCGTGCAATATTTTCGATGCATCTGCGTGCAAAATGGTATGGAAACAGTATGCATAGTGCACGATGAGAAGTACAGTAACGATCAATCTCTTCACTCTGCTTTACCTGTTAGTGCCATTTGTGCATCGTGCACTACAACGCTCTGTGAGCTCAGTACAGGTATTGATACTGGAGTACCGCCATCTATCTAGTAAATTATTCAGCACAGCGCAGGTCGCTCTCTCCCAATCCTACCACATCGCAATGTCCAGCACCCGGTCTGATAGCCGATTCATCTCGAAACTCCGACCGCCTAGCGCTGTGCGCACAGCAGCAAAGGAAAATGTGCTTTCTCCTACGCCGATTTCAGCAGCTGCTCATCCCGCTCGTCTGAACGATACGAAGCCGGCGATCACAGCAAAATCGCGTATACCTCTACCCCAACCTCACGCTCAAGCTAAACCGCGAATGAGCTTCCTTTCACCTAAAGAGGTTTGGAGTCCTTCAGCACCGTCTCCCAAAATCCGTTCAGCACCAACAAGGTGGATGAGTGCGACGAGCAATTCTGTACCCCAAGTAAGTCTTTCCTCCACCTTTCGTCTTTCACTGTGATATGAGAAGCGAGTAGCAAGCTAATCGCGCGCAGAGACAACGGTTCCAGCTTAGTGATCCTGGCGTGATCAATAAACCTACCGCGATCCCAATAGCCAGACGCTCTCAGCGAACCAGCGGTATTCCTAAATCTCAATCAGGTCCCAGAACAAACTCGCGTCTGCCTCGAGCCACGCCTGCGGTACTGCAGAGACCTACCCGCAATTCAATCTCTGTGCGGAAAAGTACACCACGTCGGCCTGTCCCTCCTCTATCGCTAGAACCAATAGATACAGTCAATAAAACGCCAATACCCATTTCTGCGCCTCTCGTATCTCAATCATCCAATACCTCCGACTCATCAGCATGTTCCTCTGCATCATCGCTTGCGCGTCATCGGGCTATACACGTACGACGGAAGCTGAAGCGCAATCCATCAAGTAGCGGTTCGAGCTTGTCAACATTGAGCGAAAGTTCAATTCGAACCGTTGCGACAGTCTCGGACAACTTGCTTGAATACAGTATTCCATTAGTCGAGGGTGACTCGGAAGATCAGTTGCAGTTGCACGCTTCCGAAGAATATCAGTATGAGCACAAGAGCAAAATTATCGATACCGGGGCAACGCCACAAGGTCTTTGTGCACCGTATCTCGTTCCTGCGCAAGGACCACCGGTGACTCTTGAGTGGGAGAGAGATCCTGAGGCGGACGAGACGGACGAAGCGGAGGAGGTATGGCGCTGTATGGAGGCGAAGATGGGGAGACGATTGCGAGGCACCAGTCTAAGGGAGAGGGGAAGGTGGGTGGTGCGTGTTCGCGAGCGAGAGCAGGAGCATGGACAGGAGTCGCAAGCGATGGAACGAGGTGGAAGCGAATTCTCACTTTCCGCTTACATGTATGTGGAAGCACAAACGACATCGACGCGAACGCCCACAGCGCTCTTCGACATGTCCGCCCCACTCATCCCTTCCGTATCTACTAGCGCCTGCACACCTCAGAACACGCCGTGTCTCCGTCGAGAGACGCTGCAGAGAGGGCGTAGGGTGAAGAAGCATAAGGGCAGGAGGGATGTGACGCAGATGATGAGGGGTGTGTCGGGAGACAGTGTAGCGGAGAGCTGTGGGATGTCAGAGCGGACCGCGTCGCAAGATTCAATCAAGCCGGGCGATACGAACTGTCAGATCCAGTCTTTGCAGCTCAGCAAGCTGGCGAACGCTCATGGTGGAAAATCAGCGATCACCCCGATGTACAGGCTAGACTCTCAAGTCGTCTCCGCGCTGGAAGCTCTGCAAGACACCTTCGACTCGCCCGATCTCGACGATGCATTAGGACTGCAGCGAAATTTCTCTCCTGCCCAACGTGAATATGCGGTAGCGGACAGATATATGGCCATTTCGCCAGAAGAGATGCCTGCACACCTCTCTCCTGTTCTCGACGTAGTAGCAGAACGAGGTCTCGGGCTCGGGATCGCATTGCAGCTTGATAGCGTATATCATCTGCCTGTGCTCTCGCCTCGGCTTCGAGCACGGCAGCAAAGCATGCGTAAAGCATTTACTGCGGAAGGAGGAGCTTTGGCCTCTGATCAGGAGTCTGCAATTGAAGGAAGGCTGTTTAAGGAGAGCGAAGAAAGAGATGGAGACGAGAATGATGAAGATGAGATTAGTAATGCTGTGCAAGACGACGAGGTGCTGAGGATCGTGGACCTCGATACGGGCATGATGCGGGAAGTGCGATTGGACAGTATAGGTGAAGAGGGATTGAAAGTGTAACGAGGGGGATGAGGATCTAGACGCGTGTAGTCAAAGTGTCAAGCTGAGCGCGACGCGTTGTAGGAAACGAAAAAAATGTAATGCGAATGCCATGTCTTGGAATGTCTTTGAATGCGCTCTTTCATTCTTTATTTTTTCACTCTATCACGTTTGTCACCCGTTCACGTGCACACGTACACGCACACTCGTACACGCACACTCGTACACATGCCCAGATCGCGATCCGTGGCTCGCTTTGACTAGACGCGCAGCAGCGGTCGGGTTAGCGATACGCGACATAGCAATACCCCGTTATGATATTAGCTAATTCTAATTTGACTCACTCTTGTCCGACCGAAACATTCTAGATTGCCTTGGTATCGCAATTTTAACAATGGCCGAACGAATACACCGCTGTGCTGTGTTTACATGTCTGCTCTTTGTGCTGATCACACACAGCGCCTGGGTCGTGCTATGCTGAAAAGCGAGTGGACAGTGAGTAATATACTGATCAATCATACCCCGTGTTTCCCAATGACTATAAGGCCTTTCCATCATCTCCATCTCCCTTTATGAACCCATCTCGTCAACCGCAGTCATTACTCCTCGCCCTTGAGTCCCTTTGGTCCTTTGTCATTCTCTCTCCATTCTGTCTTTTCAAAACCTTTCATCCTACAGGGATTCGTATCATATAACGACCTAGACTTGACGTCTAGCCCTTACATCCTCACTTCAGCCATAACTTTGACATACCAGTCACTCACGCTCTTTAGCACCCAACTTTCATTTAGAGCCATTGTCAATAACGATCTCAACTGTATCCTACAATCTCAGTTTCCACGCCCGGCGCGATGTTCTCCACTTCTTCAGCATTTTATCTACTGGCAACTACTAATCTCCTCCGCCCTGCTTTTGCGGACAGCGCAATCTTCTCCGAAACCAGCGCCATCGGTACTTTGTAAGTCCACTCGTCCACTTTTACAGCTCGTAAACTGATACTTTGGATCGTGAAAAGCTACTACGACATATCCGAGACGTCCACTTCCACTACGGAAGCGTGCGGATCTACTTCTGGCGACCCAGTAGTGGCCGACTGGGCCACTTCGTCCGGTATCAACGATGGTGTACCTTATTGTGAGAGGAGCAGGGGCAAGACTCTGGCGGAACTAGGCACGAACGCTATTGTCGGTTAGTGGAAGACAATTCTCTTGCTCAAGATGTATCTGATGAGTTGAATGATAGCGTTCAACTCTGACCTCGTCAAAGCCGATCCTGCAAAGTGGTGTGGCCGAGAGTGAGCTATCCGATACCACGTCCTTCGCCTAAGCTAATGAAGTGATTATAGAGTCAACATCTACGACGCCGATGGAACCAAATTTGACTATACTGGTGGCCAGCTATTTATATGGGACAGCTGCGATGCATGTGCCGATACCGACAGTCAGAAACTAGATATGTCAGGTGAGTTACTTTACTTTACAAGTGGTTGCACAATACTCGATACTGATTACTGGATCGTTCGCAGCCCCCGCATTCGTCGAGCTGAAAGGAGGCACATGCTCAGGAAACAACCCTTCTGGTCTCACGTACGAAGTGCTCGATACGTACTTCTGGGACCCGTCGGTCGGTCTCGGATCAGGTTACTCGGAAGAGGGCGGTTCGGCAGCGTCTTCCACCAGCTCCACCTCTAGCTCAGGCGCTAGCTCCTCAGACAGCCAGTCTACCGCTTCGCAAATTGTCACCACCACTTCCTCTACTGCCGCAGCGAGTGCAGTGGTATCTACGCAAATATCGAGGACTATCCGGTACTCTACCTCTCAGACGACCCAGATCGTCGAGTCGAATACTGTTGGCGTCCACGTACTTGCAGCCGATGTCACCTCTATCGATACCGCTGCGACCGGCGCTGCTTCCTCGACTTCCGCGATCGAATCTGCATCAACTTCCTCTGCCATGACAGCTGCAGAGACAGATGCAGTTTCCGCTGCCAGTAGCGAGGCGTCCACGTCCACGTCCAGTCTCATCGCTGCTGCTTCGGACAGCATTAGCACTGGCGCCGATATGAGCGCAACATCATCTGCACTTGCATCAAGCAGCTCAAGCACCTCCTCTTCCTCTAGTGCTGGATGCACGTACGGAGCATGGCAATGTTCAGGGTTATCTTTGCAAGTGTGCAACTATCAATCGACTACTGAGCTTGGTAAGTCCCGTCTCGCTCTTGTACTGGGCATACGTCCACGATGTCTGAATGGCGCTAATATAATACTTTGTGTGACATCGTATAGATTGGGAAACGATCGAGTCGTGCACTTCGACCTGCGAGATTACATCCAGCGGATCGATCGATTGCGAGTAATCCAATATTCTCTTTTAGACGACTCCCTCCGTTCCAAGCACAGAATAGTCGTGACGCGACAGTATCCCTCGATGGGGTCCACTGGATGATTTAGATATAGCCGCGCAGGCGTGGCTACTATGAGTGTATAAAGCAAATGCAACGCTTGATGCGCAATGGGTTTTCGGGATATACTGATGATTCCTCCTGGTGCAGGGGTGTTGATACGCACTGCGCCGTAAGCAGCCATGAGGGTGTCCCAGCGCTTTATCCAGCTCGTCTAACTCATCCAACTGACACGTCGAGTACTCTGTATTCAGCGAGCAGAGACTGTCTATTCGTCGCATATCGTCAATCTACCAAATACCCAAAAAGGACTATCGTATACTGGACCATCTATTTGCTGAAATGTAGACATACTAAATACAACCCGTGTATTCTACTCAATCATGACTCCAGGTCATATCTATACAACGTTGTGATGCTCCTCATTCCCAACTGGATCCGATAGACAAAAACAAAAACAAACCCTCCAAAAGAAAACCTCGGAGTTTGTGTCCGTGGCGATGGCTCACTAATATCCCATCGCTTCCCTTCCTGCTCTACTGCCGACAAGTTCTTTGCCGCCTTTATCCTCGATCAACACCATACCTTCTCCGACGAGCGCGCCAACAGGTGGGAGACCAGATTCGAATCGCTCTCTCTGAACTTGTACCCATGCCTCGTTACCGGCCTTCGGGACTGGGCTGAGAGGGAGGAAGACTTGTCCTGAGCCAGCAGCGGAATGAAGGGGTAATGCCGAATGGCGGAAGACCATATCTCCCGGTGCAAGTTCTGGCAAGACGACTTCTGTGCCTTGCAAATGCGGCAGATCGACGTGGGCTTGTCCCGATAGTTCGGCAGACTCGACCAACGTCCAGTTGGAAGGGTGGAGGTATTCAGCCGTGGAATAGAACGAGATTCGCGATCGCACAGGTTTGAACAGCGGTCGCAAGAAAGAGTACACTGCTGCCTGTGCCGTGAGCGAGAACAGTGTCGGGATATTGGGGAGTGAAGGGGTAAGTGTCAAGTGCGAGAGAAGCGGAGTGTGCGCTTGAGTCTAGTATGGTAGTACAATATCAGCGTTGCGTTCATACAGTGAACCACAGATTTGATTCACCTGCACGATACGCCAGACATCGTCGAGATGAAAGGTTCCGCCGACAGACTGGCCGAGACCTTCGAAGATGCTATCCGCATGCACGTACACTTGGTCGACACCAGTCAGTGCTCGCATGACTTGACTGTTTGCAGAGAGGACCGAGGGGTTCGATCGAGCCTCAAGAAGTGCTTTGTTCCAGAAGACGGCTATGATGGATCAAGTATCAGCGAGCACTAGTAGTGTGAAAATTGCAGTAAGGACCTACGCCTTCCACCTCGCTCGTTGATTGCTCGCAGGATCGCTCGCGCCCACTCGATAGCCTCGGTATCACGTACGACATCGCGGACGACGACTATGCCGTCAGATCTGATCTGCTCGGCCGACTCTGCCAAGTGTTCGGAGAGAGAGAGATATGGGATTTGCTGGATAGCCGTACTGGAGCTTCCTCTGATTTGGGCCAAAGAGTCAACGCTCTCTTGCCACTTTTGCGTTGCGTGGAGTCTGCCTTGCTCAGAGTTCAAGATCTGACTTGCCCAAGCGAGCCAAGTGGATTGCGCCGCTTCGCCTTCATGCGAGTCGGGTAGGATGGAGAATCGCTGAGCGGAGCGCAGAGATTTCCTGTGATGCTCCGCTTCTTCGTGGGTTGAAAGTATGTTGTGCGAGTACGGCGGGCGCAGAGACGACGGCGCGTTGATCACTGATGCAGCGGTGAAAGAGTATGGGGGGATGAGTCGGGAAGGCTGGGAGGAATGCTCAGCATGGGATGCGAGTGAGGTCAAGAGTCGCTTGTACACCATCTTGTCGGTGGATTGTAGTGGTAGTAGTAGTAATGAAAGATGAGCGAGAGTGCGGAAGTGAAGAAAGGCGACGCAGTGCTGTAGATGCTTTGTATTTGACGCCTCAGATGAGGTGTGAGGCTTTTCGCAGACTGATGATTGTCAAACGAAGAAACTGTGTGTGCGAGGAATACAGATTGAATCCCCGTTCTCTTGCACCGCCAAAAGGATGGGTGAGTAATCGATATGTTCCCCTTGCTTTTTTGGGTTATTTTGATCGCTGAAGCGCCGAGTGGACTAGCGATCACCTCGTTTTCCGTGTCTTGCCCAGCAAGCTGCTAGTTAGCTTTTGTCGAGTCTGCTGATACACTTGTAAGGAGTGAACAGAGGATACAGAAAGTGATGAACGTGGTGAGAAAAAAGAAATAATGTTGGTAATATCAGATTTTCAGTCGCAATCGCCCGACATTTCGGTCCCGACATAACCGGGCAAAATCTCTTTACCTTCCCCGAGGTTTACCGAGGTCAAGCACTCCTTCACTGCAACACTGCGATAACGATACTGTGATAGACTCTTTTGCTTTGCATCTCGACAACGGCCATAGCCATATGGGAATACGTGTAAAGGCGCAGAGCGACAAAGATAGAAGGTAACGTCAAGGTAACTAGACACGAGGCAGAAGGATGTAACGTGAACAAAACAGCAAAGAGCCGTTTATGTACGTGAATGCAAAAGGCCTATATAGCATGGTCTTTGCAGAGCCAAAAGGGTGATGTATTACAGGACAGACTATAGCATGGTACGAGGATGTAGAGGAACAGAAGAAGAGAGTGAGAGAGTGAGAGAGTGAGAGAGCAAGCGACCAATGAGACAGATGTGACAACTATAAGATACCCGAGTCACGCAGAGCGTTTTGTAGAATCGTCTCCTTCACAGCAGCGAACACCAGTCGTATCTATCAAACATTCGTCAGCATAACGTTTCGTTGCCCGAAAGCCGCTACTACTCACATTAGAGGTATCTGTCGCCTGGGTCAAATGAGGGTATACTGATAACCTCGCTCTGTTTGTTTGCGTAAACCGCCACAGGATGTATTTCGCAGCCTTGTTGATGTCGGCTCCGCCAGTATACTCAGGGAAGTATTGAACCAGCGGTATTTTGGGTAATTTTTGCTTGAACAAATCGATCTTGTTCAGAAACAGGATGACCGACGTCCGCAGGAACCATCTAGAATTGATGACGCTTTCGAACAAGACGAGTGATTCTTGCATTCGGTTTTGTCCGCTCTCTTCCAGTAATACTTGATCGTATTCGGATAATGCAACGCAGAATATAATCGATGTGACCGCCTCGAAACCTGCAGATTGTCAGCCACGCTCTGAAGGTATGACACTCACAATGAATCCACTTCTTTCGCTCGCTCCGTTGACCTCCAACATCAAACATGTGGATGCTCAATTGACCCATGTTGAACCGTGTCTCGCTAATACCAGTCGTCTTTGTTCGTGCTCGCAGCACATCCGCCTCGTCGGGTACATAATCTGGCGCGCCAACTTTCCGGATGTTGGCAAAGAAGTATGTCGCAGAGTCCATCAGATAGAACTCTGAGCTCCTGTCCATGACGGATGGGATGACGGGGTCATGCCATAACGCTTCGATATTGTGTAGGATTTCTGGCGCGACCACTGCTGAAGGATCGGTGTCCATGCGGTACTCCAAGATCCGATCCGCGTACACCTGGTCACATTAGTCAGATTGCCATATCGGATGACTATGAATGACAAGTAACTCACTCTGTTATTTGCATCATCTGGGTCTACTCCGATCTTTCTCATCGCCATGATCAACGCCTGAGCCGAGTCGAGCACGTTCTTGTGCACAATTTGTCTGAATGTGAGCAATTCGTCGCGGGAATATCCATTTTGGTGGATAATCTTCATTTGCTTCACAATTGTTGATTTGCCCGATTCTCCAGAGCCTGCGATAGTGTCAACGCAAGTCACAGAGAGCCGTAAGCTAGATCGCACTCACCCAGCAGTAAGATCTTGCACTCTTTTCTAAACTTCTTCTGATCATCTTCTAATTGCCGATCGATGGCATTACTTCTATCTCTGTTCCCTCTTGAATCCGGTGCAGAACCCTCCGTGTCCGCTAAAGCCGCTGCGAGTGCCTCTCCAGCGCCCCCAGCGCTATTCGGTGTCGCCTCGCCATTGGCTTTGACAACTGGTGATGAGGCGGGACCGGTTGATTGAGGTGGGCGTTGTGCTGGTGTGGATGATGCGGGTACTTGTTTAGTTTCTGATGAACGTTTGGGCTCGTCAGAGGGTGTTGACATGCATCCGCCCATGATGAGGGGATATGCACGGGGTCAGAGGCGAAAGGACGAGAGAAAATGGATGTGAAGAAATGATCGCTGCAAGATGGATGATTAGCTCGATCCGTGGGTGAAACAATGATTCGGTGAGAGACAATGAGATAGTGGGAGTGGCTTCAAGTGACAGGATGCAGCTTCCGCAAGCGGGGGCTGCGACTGTCATCGATGGACAGACAGTGATGAGACGGAATGCAAGAACGCGCCAGTGATTGCGAGCGAGGACCAATACGGCCCACCATGAAGAGTGGGCTGATAGATATAAATGGCGGTGTACAAAGTCGCGATGCGCTTCCACGCATGCAAATATGATGCGAATGACTACTCACTGGTGTGTGTCCGTGTAGGTCGTATCGACTGACGAGGTATTCGCAGATGTAAAGCAGCCTGCACGGTCGAAGTGCAAGGTGTTACAAGTGCCAAATGAGGGAGAGCCAGCCCCCGCGCCACGTCTTTCTGGATCCGGTTGTGGTGGTTTTCTCTCTCAACTCGACCTGGTCTGCTGCTATCTGTTTCGTGGTCGAAGAGGTGCGTCTTCTACGGCAGAAGTGAGTCTCTGTCGTGGTTGGGATGGATGGATTGCTATCGTGGTTGGTAATATGCACTTTGATCGTGAAGCCGTGTGTATGTTTGGTATGTATGGTTAGAGTGTTATTGGAATGTTGAAAGTGAACTGAGAGTGTTGTAATTGGGATTGGAACTGGGAGAAAAAAGGATCAAAAGGGGAGAGAAAAGGGGAGAAGGGGGGGAAGGGAGAGAGCCAGGCAGGGGGGAACAGCCAAAGCACGCAAGGAGAAAAGAGGTGATTTTCAGATATATTAGGTTTCTCAGTGTTTTTTTCCCGCTACAAGCATTCCTCGTTTCCAAAAGGGGAAATATTCGCTGGTAGGGGTGACTGGCACCGGGGATGCCGGGGGGTTTTATTTGGATGAATTACAAACACGGTTTTCTAATGGTTAGTGGTCAGAGAAATCGTAATCAAGCCAGTTACTGTATGGGCGTGCTTGTTGCAGATCATCTCAGCTGCCCATCATTACGCATTGCGGTCTGCATGTTTAAGCTTGTTCCACAGTCACATAGAAGCATTCCCAGCAGAAAGAGGGCGAGCCGAGGCCAGGTTGCGCAACCTAGCGGGCGTGCGGGCGAGCGGCGATCTTGGAGGTGACAATCTGTCGATCACACCGACTCGACTGTCACCATTGAGCGAAGAGGCTTTTCTGTTCTGTCTCAATATACCCCTCTTCCGGTCAAAACAACGACACAACGATGTTTTCTGTACGTGATAGTCTTCTGATCCCGTTTACCAGAGTGCGAACCGATGCACAAGGGACGGGCTTTGATCATGACGATCATCTCTGTACCTTTGCTTGCATTCTCCTCGGTCTTCGGCGAATATCCGCAGCGCCCTGCATAGTACGGATGGCTGTATGTTCGACGAGTCTGCCATACCAACTAGACATTTACAGTATGGGAAGAGTTGGTTACAACCACACGAACACGAAAAACGCCACAGGATCACAGAGGCACAAGGGAAGATTGGCGAACCCTGTGGCGTCGAACGCTGAAACTGCCTGATCGAGCGAGGTAAACAAATCCTACAAGCAGTGTCGAGCATTACGGAGGTTGGCAAAGGCGTCGAGACCCTGTCAGATGCCGTGAATCTTAAAGCCTCTTTTGATCCTTTTCCTATAAACAGATTATTGCACAGAATGCAACAATACAGGTGCGAATGCACAAGCGAGGTTTACGAGCAATGACTAATAGTCCTACACTGCAGGACAGACCACGAGGCATGGACGCAGGAATGTACAACTTAACGTTCAGCGAGTTCGCATACGCTTTTACATTACATCGGTAGTCCGAAGTGGGGTCGGCACGGCCAGCGGTCAGCGGCCAGCGGCCATCGGCACTCGACACTCGGCGTCGTCGCATGCCGCTGGCGGACAATGCCCTTGTTTCCACGCAAGTAGCAGAGTGGTAGATGGCAAAACCCAATCCAGGGGCCGATCCTGAAAGAGTGGACGGTACGAGTACGCGAGCTCTGGAATTAATGGAAGCGGTTGGTGCCTCGTCGATCACAACCGTGGCGCTCGGCTTTGATCCCTGTTCATGGCGTATTTGCGGCGGGAAGATGTTAATCAAATATCAAACAAATCGAGAGCTGATCTATCCGTACATAAGCGATTTGAGCTCTGTTACGAGGTATACAGAGGAATAAGCGCCAACAGCGCTTCTCCCTCAACGCAGTAAATCACATTTGGATATTTGTGGCGTATTGTGCAGTCTGCGGTGTGACTAACACAGGAGACATATCTGCATTTCGCTTACTTATACGATGTATGGCATACCCAATCCCGGGTTGATGTACGTTAGTGCCGTAGCGCGTCGATCTCTGTCGTAACATCAACACTCACAAAGTTGGAACTTGCAAAAAAGGTTGATGCTTGTTTGTCAATTAAGGTGACTGTGGTCGTAGCATTGCAACGTAAGGCGGTCAATACACAGTATCTTGGTCACCTCAGAGACTGAACACGGCGATACCTGGCCCAAACTCTGCTGGGGCTATTGCATTAGTCTTACTAACACATTTACCACCCGTGACGCAAGCACACAAAGACGCAGAGCACTATATGATTCATTTCTATTCCAGGCCTGTGTCTCAGTCATGTACGAGAGTACTTTAAGCAAGTACGTGAATGAATGAGACTAGCATGCATATCCAATCAGACATGTGAGTACGGTCATACGAACGCGTTATACGTAAAGGCGACTGATCACTTCACAAACACTACAAACACTAATGTACTTGTCATGGGTGAATGGGTAAACGGAGTCATCGGGCGCGACTCCGTTTCTTCGCCGCGGTGCACATTGGCGTCGAGGCGGCATTGCAGCCGCCAGGACAATCGGCCTGTAGCTCCCAGCCTAATCAAGAGCTATGGTCAGCCTCGCCGTCCATACGATGACACAGTGAGACAGCCTGATAGACTGCGTTTACGTGACAAAGTAGAAACCGGCGTTGCACGCACCTAGACCATCTTGGCTATTGGAGAGGTAATTGCATTCGTACAGTGCTCCACTCTGACACTCGAACTGCCCCTTGGCACACTACGCCGAGCTGCTCGTCCCAGGTGCAGCGGTAGTAGCGGTGGCCGCGGCACTTCCAGCCGTTTCTACCGAAGTGGCAGCGGCAATCACATTCGCAGTGGCAGTGGCAGTTCCGGCGGCGGCGATAGCGGAACTGGCACCAGCGCCAACGGTGGCTTTCCATTCTGGCGGCGGGACAATGGTGTTCGTTGCCTGACCGCCATTATGGCCTCCACCAGTATACAGCGTACTAGCAGAAGTAGGCGAGTAGATATCCGACCCCAGTGCCGGAGCCCAGATTTGATTATCGGTGATTTCGACTCTGAGACCGCTTGGGTTATTCCCGTTATTGTAGTCGCAGTCGCCATCCATCATTTTCAGGTACGGCGTCACTACGACGTCGCATCATGTTAGACTGAAGCAGGAGAAGCCAGGAGGGAAAGGAGAGAAAGGACTCGCCACCCATGTCGATTACTGGGGCTGTGATGGCTGCTCCGCACGAATCCCATAGGACTAACGGCTCGTCATAGACTACCTCTGAGCCATCGGCGAGGAAGATCTTCACTCTGAAAAGATCGTACATCAGCTTACAACAGAAGGCGATATGATCATAGGTCAGAGACAACTCACTCTTTACCACACCATGCACTGAGGTCGAAATCCATCATCGTGGCGTTCATCGCTATCCACTCGCTCATCAGTAGTAATTCTTCTTAACGAACGAGAAAACCACTTCAAAAGGCCAAAGGACGCACCGACAATCCTATTCGTGGCTAAATCGTTGTATGTTGGCCCATTCTGCTCGCAGTGCGGGACGGCTGATAGGGTATCGCTGCCCCCACCCCGGTTCGCACATAGGTTACCATCCGTCTCGTACCCATAATCGTAATAGCTATCAACATATAAACGTAGACGAGTCAACTCGAAAACACACTGTGGATACAGTAGTACTGTGTACGACTTACAAAGTCGCTGTAACGTCTTCGAGGGTGTATAGTGCCTCGTAAGCTCGCACCCCGACCAGCGAGGTGAGCGCGAGCGTCAGTGCCGTCAGAGTAGAGACTGAAGTATGAATGAATGGGAGCGGCATTTTTACAGTATTTCCGTGCTATACACCTGAAGAATGGTGGTGGAAAGAATGACGAGGGCGTGAATATATCCTCCGATCGTGGTCTGCGGGACTCGCGCATGTAGATGATAACCTTTATTCTGTTGAAACATCGTGCAGTGACCCAGCGCTATGAAGCAAGTCAGGCATCATCTCCTTTCGTCGTTCCTCCGTCCGCCACGCCGCCACAATGAAAGGGTGTACAGCAATCTCTCAGCAACAAAGGTCACAGTCACAACAGCTATCCCCTGATATTGCGCTGTATTAGTCACACCTTTGCGACAAAGAGGAGCTTTGGGGTTTGATGGACTTGCATATGCTCTACATTGCAAGTATCTGAAGCACATACTGAGCCACAGTTCTCCCACAAGTGGCGACTCTTTTTGTGTACGTCAACAGTAAGCTAATAACACTCAATCGTATCGCAATCAGTGGAACAGGTCGTGCCACAAGTGTTCTGCAGGATCCACCCTGGGATGACTATCAACATCTGAATGACTACACCTCTAGTGAACGTCAGGCAGACGCCCCGGAGTACGCACCAAGATCGCTGGACCCGGAAGTAGTGAATGAGCAGATGTACAAGCTCAATCCCTGACATTGCATTTCGCCCGCCTCTGTGCAGTTGGCCGTACTGGTCGTGCTGACGATATCTGCATTGATCGACAACGATGTCGTCGCCGTCGCTGCTGTTGATGTGGTGCCTGATGCTGCTTCCGAGGTAGTAACGCTAGTATCGCCTGTGCTCGCTACGAGTACTTCTGCCGCACTTGAAATTGACACCCCTGAAACACTGGTGGTCGACGTAGCTGCGCCTCCCACAGCTAGAGTATTACTTGAGCTTATGCTAACACTTGCAGACGTGGTCGCGGCAGCACTGATACTTGTACTGACTCCAACAGCAGACGCACTACCACCACTCGCTGCACTGGCCGACGAAGTGGCAGCGCCCGTAACTGCCGCTGTGCCAGTCTGCCAAGGGGGAACGATGGTATTCGTGGGATAAACGCCATTATACCCTCCTCCGCTATAAAGCGTGCTAGCTGACGTTGGCGAGTACGATGCTGAGCCTGGTGCCGGAGCCCATATTTGATTATCGATCACTTTGACCGTTAGGCCAGTCGGGTTAGTGCCGCCTGCTCCACAAGCGTTCGACTGCATTTCAAGGTATGGCGTGACTTTTCACCGATACACCATGGCACATTAGCCAGGAGTATATTGTGAAGAGATGGCTGACCGAGTGGGACTCACCGGCAAAGTCGACTTTGACCTCTGACTCGCAGTCGAAACAGGTGTCCCATAATACGAATGGCTCGTCGACTGGTACTTCCGTCCCGTCTGCTAGGAAGACCTTGACTCTGTGCCATCGACGGTCAATCAGTCATTGACGAATGGGCATGTGATGGTATGCGTAAACCAATGCTGCTTACTCTTTTCCGCACCACGCACTGAGATCGGTCTCCATCCATGTTTGGTTCATAGCTTGACATATTTCACAGCGGTCAAGTTGCGAGTCGAGAGGTTTGGGCAATAAAGATCAGCGTCACTATCATATACAATAGAAAAAGCAATAATACAGCGACGACTCACCGACAATGCGATTAGTCTTCAAGTCATATTGCCCCGGACCATTCTGCTCGCAACCCGGCACACCGACAGCATTTGCTGCCCATCCCGCACCAAATTCCGCAGAACACTGATCGCCGTTCGACTGCCAGCCGTAATCGTAGTACCTACATCAACATCTTCTGCGTCAGTACCGCTCTAACTGGGTAATCTAAATGAGAGCCTTGATCGAATCAGTCGACATCTGCCAAAGACTTGGAGTCGGCGCCACACTCACACGGTCCCAGTGACGTCTGTCAACTCATAGAGCGTCTTGTATGCACCGACCAGCGGGATGAGCGAGGTTGCCAGATTAAGGAAGGTGAATAGGGTGATAGCGACCATGGCTTTCATATACAACTGCTATATCGGTAGAAAGGTATTTTTACAGCGATCGACAATTACCTCGAGAGGCGTGAATGCGATACTGCGGCAGCCGTAGCTCACAGATCGTATCTGCCTGGCACCATCTCTCTGTATCAATGCTATAGTGAGGGGAGGTACATCCCTTCATATGAGATACCCATGCTCATCGCCGTACCTTTGATCCCAGATCAGACCGCTCCGAGAAGATGAAAGGATACGGTACGTGTTTGCTCAAAGACAGAAATGCCACTACCTCCGTATCAGCTCGGCAACCCCGAGATCGGTCATCCGTTTCCCCAAGATTAAACCTATTTACGTAATGCTAGTCATTGCACGGTCACGACTTTCATTCGCATCAATGACACCATCGTACATCATCGCGGTCTTTGGTCTTTGATCTTTGGTAATGTTACGAGGACTAGACTGTCAGACTGCTAACGAGAATATGTATGGTGTGATATCGGAACGCCATGCCCAGCCATGGGTTGCATATATGCATGTGCATGTACTTTCTATTCGTCTTTTCCAGCTCTGATCGACTATAATTAATACTTACTCTTGACCAGCACCAAACGCGTATCACTGAATCACTACAACAGACGTTCACATTCTAGACAACATGACTCAATACACGCTGTACGGTCTCGTCGCGGACGCTTCTCAGCCTGAAAAGAGACCGTTCTCACCTCATGTCTGGAAGACAAAGCTTGACCTTGCGTGAGTTGTTGTCTGTTCATTGGTCTAGACACGGAATGTCAGCCGCATTAACTGACTGAAGTGATATCTCCCTCTCTCCGTCGCCTACATACTTACTCGACTGTCCATATACGACTTGTGATGCACGATCAGCTACCTTGGCATCCCTGTTACGCAGATCAACAAGACTTTCCCCCAGATTCGTGGCGAGTTAGCGGACCTCACCAAGAACCCAGCTGTGACGGTGCCAACTATCGAAATCGACGGACACTTCACTACCGACTCGTGGAAAATTGCCGAATTGGTGAGCCTTTCATTGATCTAGTCATCTCATCTTGAATAACGAGATGAGACGCAAAATGATGCTCATTCTCTGTACCGTTGTTTCGTTGCAGCTCGAGCAGGAGTACGGTACCAACGAGAAATCGCTATTTGGCGGTAAAGGCAATGTGGCCGGGAGAGAGTTTGCTAAATTCATCGAGATATGGAGCAATACCACTTTGGCCAACGAGCTTCGTCCGTTCGTAGGCGCCGCCGTGAGTGAGAGATTCTACCGACTGTTCGCACGTTACCCTGCTTTTTACTGACCCGGCATCACCGCAGGCATATTTCCGACTGGACGGACCTTCGAAAGAGTACTTCATCAAGTCGAAATTCGGCGGCGACGTATCCAAACACCAGGCATTGGTCGAAAGACTATCGGTTCCAGAACAGCTCGAGGCACAATTATCACTTGCGCGCACGAGATTGGCTGTGATTGAGGCGTTGCTCAGCCATAAGAAGGAGAAAGGGGAGGAACTGTGGTTGACTGGTCAACCATCGCATGCCGATTTCTGCCTTTTTGGGTGGTATGCTAGTTCGTCGCTTCATCCGGAAGTTGTTAAAGGCGTTTGGAGGCATGAGGATAACCCTCTTGTCGCCGAGTGGCTCGATCTCGTCTTGAACAGTAGGTTGGTCAACAAGGGCGAGCTAGAGTTGTAATGGACAATGAAGAATGAAGAGCGAAGAAGCATGCATGTTAGTAAGCATATAGCACTGGATGATTGCAAGGAATTGGTAACAAAAGACGAGCGAAAGCTGTTCACTCTTGACTATACTCACCACGTATCTTGCGTTCCTTCTTGACTCGAGCAGCGGAGGTCTCTGCTATCGTGCATAGACCTACACTGACAGACGCTGACCCAACCACAAACTGCGACTCACTGACTGTTTGAACGATTGCGGCCGCTAGTCACACAGCTGATGACGCACAGACCACCTCTCGTCACTTGTATATATATTCTCAATGAAGCTTCCTTTCGTCACTTCATCACCCTTCTTTCTTCTCATCTCTCTTGGAGTGATACCTCTAACACTTCACTTGCACATCCATCCGTTTACACCGTATACACAGCAGGTATTCTTCATGATGGCGGAGCCGATGAATATTGACCTTTCGCTTGACGAGGTGACTAACCAGAGACCTCCTTCACCCGCTGCTCCACAGACGCGTGGCTGACGACACTCTACAGATGATTGAAAAGAAACGCCTCAAAGCTCTAGCATCGACTGCAGGCAATAACAACTTCGAAACCCAAGTCCGTACTTCCGCCCCTTCCCGCTCGAGGTCGAGGAGGAGTCGTCCGTCACAACAACAGCGGAAGTCCAGTGCTAGTAGGTCACAAGCCAAAATGGACTTGGAGGACGAAGTACGTCCTCTGCTCCCGTCTTCAAATTACACATCACTCACAACGAAGAATCAGGCTGACACACACATACGTAGCTCATCGCGAAGCGAAAAGGTCGACTGCCCACTCGAGGCACGTTCCGCCAATCTCGTCCCCAGAACCATCATCCGTACCAGCGCCGATTTTTCTCTCCCAACCTCGCTTCTCGCTTTCCATCCCGATTCGTGACCATTGGTATGTTCACGCGCGATGTCAATCCCTCGCAGATCAGGGATATGCTTCAGCAGGAAGTGGGGCCTGTTGAGGAAATTAGTATGGGATTGAGAGGTATGGCGCACGTCCTTTTCAGGTGGTTGCAAGGCTGGGACGCGTTTGATCGTTGTGAGTACAGTTTTCCGCTAACTAATCAGCATTAATTGAGAAGAGGACCCATTTGTTCCGCTTAGTCAACGGTCAATGGCTTGATGGCAGTGAGTTGTTCAGGGTCTATTGATTACTCCGTCCCGCGATCTCACTCGGAGCCATGCTCATAGCTGACATTCCCATAGCTTCAAGGCTGTTCGTGCGGGTTTTCCCCATCGTGCCACCACCCCAGCGTCCGGGCTTCGCGCGAGCGCCAATCAGAGTCTAGAGTCTGGTATATAGTGAAGTTCCCGCTTGGGCGAACGAGAGTAAGTATTGGCGTTTAAATTTTTTGTCAGTGTATATGTGTGATTCTGATGTCCTCGATGGATAGATAATTAGCTCGACACATTCACTCACCATCAAGTTGTCGTTTGACACGTATGAGCTTCCGATCACTCTCTCAAACGACCTCCTCTTATGTACTGAAAACACAGTGGTGATCCCTTGATGCAAGGTTGTGACCCCGTGATCACTTTACAGATCTTGATGGGAACGCACCTCTTGCTGACCCAACTTTGTCTGTCGCGCAAGTCTTCGTCGAGAAACAATCCAGAGTTTGCGTTTTGGGGCCTTGACGAGATTGGTTGCTTGTCCGATTCATCACACGACATGAAGCAGGAATCCACGATATTCATACTATACAAATGCATGACAACACAACTAAGCGCCCTCGCCACCTACGGTAGTCGCGAGAATCAGCGCTCGTTCAGACATACACAGTGAGACATCAGAGTCAGGTTGGACTCACCACTCTCATTCGTGAACTCGATGTGTTTCTGGATATCGGCCATTGTGACTGTTGGCCTATTGACGCTGATGGCTTTCTCGAAATCGCCTATACTTAATAACGGCTCTAGTAATTCGTCTGAAGCGACGTCTGTCCATGTCTTCTCCACTGCTCCTTGTGCTCCGGGCGAACAAGGGGTGAGCTTGGTTTGTGAGCCTTCGGGAGTATCGATCGTCACCTATCATAATCAATGTCAGTCAGCATGCGTATTGAAGCACATTTATGAGGAAAACGTTTCAGAATTGATAAGGTCTTGACTCACCTCCTTGAAGTGCGTAGCGGAGAGGACCTTTCGGACAGGCTGCATCAGCGCATCACGCACTATGACGGCGATATCGCTTCCGGAGTAACTACAATTCGCAAAACAGTGTCAGCTCTATGACCTCCTTGCCTAATGGGAGTAGGCAAGGATGTATGGTTGCTCACCCCTCGGTCTGCTGTGCTAGCGATGTAAAGTCCTGAGGAGTAAGACCGTGTGGTGTAGTTCCGACGTTGAGCTCGAACATTCTCCGACGAGCTTGGACATCTGGCAGTGGGATGTATATTCTCTTCTCGAATCTAGGCGGGTATGTCAGTACGGACTGTCTCGTCTCGTCCCAACATGATTGAGGATTGAGCAGAGGCAGAGAGGGACCGCGCAGAGATTTAGACTCACCTTCTCTTGATAGCTGGGTCGAGCTGCCATGGTATATTCGTTGCTCCCAAAACTAACACACCCGTATCATCGTTACCTACACCGTTGATCTGCACCAAGAACTCGGTCTTGATTCTTCTGCTCGCTTCTGATTCGCCTTCGCCTCTGGTCCCGGTCAACGAGTCAATTTCATCGATGAATATGATGGCTGGTTTCTGTTCGCGCGCCATTTGGAACAGCTGCTTGACGAGGCTGAGTATTGACATGAGCTCAAGACACTAGACATCATCTGCAGTGATGGGAAGGTAGAGGACTCACCGCTCCGACTCGCCCATCCACTTTGAGACGAGATCACTACTGCTGACGCTGAAAAAGGTGCTTTTCGCTTCTGTCGCCACGGCCTTGGCCAAGAAACTCTTACCGGTTCCGGGAGGGCCGTAGAGCAAGATACCTCTCCACGGCGTTCGCTTGCCAGTGAAGAGTTGAGGGAATTTTATCGGTAAGATGACGGCTTCTTTGAGCGCTTCTTTGGCTTGAGCTAGACCAGCCACGTCGTCCCATTGCACATTAGGGGATTCGGATAAGATAGCTCCTTGTAATCCTTGTCGAAGCTTCTTGATCTCTGGATCGTCCGAGCCGCCACCTCCTTCCCCATCCCCTTTCACGTCCGGTCCGCCAGCACTCGACCCTCCCGGTCCACCATTAGCGCCCACTTTCGCTTTGGTCCGTTTCTCCTCCGATTTGGCTATATGCTCCTTGAGCTTCTCCGCGCGGTCGAGATACTCGGTGAACTTTTTCCGAATCAGTTCTTTGAGCTTGTCATTCTTCTCATCTGAGTAGAAAGCATGCAATCAGTATCAATCATACAGTATAAGTGAACCGACTAGACATACACTTCATCGCCTGTCGATCAACGTAGCACGGAGATCAGCACACGTCAAGTACACGCATGGGACGCAACTCACCATCATAAAATAATCCAGCGCATCCTGATACTGCTTGTATGCCTCCTGCGACGATGCATCAGATTGCATCCACTGAACACGGTGGCAACACCAAGCAAGATAGCGAAAGACTCACCGCATAGTTCTGCTTGACATCCTCGTCAATAGCCTTTTGCACCAAGGCAATGGCTTTCTGCGAACGGGGTATCAGCTTGCATCGCTGACAGAGGTACAGCGACTCACATCGAGAAAGTTGGAGTTGCTCATTCTCGATGTTGGTGCATGTGTCAAGGGATGTTGTTAATCGTAAAGAGAGCGAGATATGGATGGAAGTGAAACGAGTGACGCGTGATTCCTGTAATCGATACTTGCACTACTCATCCGGTTATTATGGACTACCTAGTACAATTACACTCTGGTCTTTATTCTTTTCTTTATTTACCACGATAGATATAGCTGCATCCATCCATCCAAGTCTCAAGCGACTTGGAAAAGGGCCAAAAGACGATGGCGAGTGCGTCGGGATACAACCACCATCGATTCGCGAGAGCTGTGCTTAAGAAGTCGAGGAAATGGGAGCCGTCATTGGCCGTGCAGCTCTTCCCTACTCATTGGCGATTCGAGAACTCTGTGAGTGTGATATCATTTACTTATGACAAGGTACTGAGGCTCATACTTGGTCCAGCCGGTCAACTTTCAATATGATGGACCGATGAAGGTATGTTTGGTGGTCTAGCTCAAGTGTCATGTTCAAAGGAGATCTAGAATACTGACATCGACGCAACGCCTTAGCCTTTCCTTATGGCCCTCCGGTCTCAAGTTATTCCAACTTCTCTCGTCCCGTTCTTGTACGATATCACACCTCCCGTGTCGTTCGTGGACGGATGCTTGGTAGTGGAGATACAAGACTTTAGGAAGAGTCCCGAAGTGAGATCGAGGGTGGTCATGCGGCCGGCAGCCGAGACCCTCGCTCAAACTATCGACGTAATGCTTGAACGCAAGGGGCTAGGAGACGAGCAATTGGCTCTAGAACTCGAGTCGAGGATCTTGGTGCGCTCTATCCTATCTATTAATGAGGGAGTACAGCTTACATGATACTGTCATTCTCCCATTGACGCAGGCCGCAACATCCGCACCGCTGTATTTGGGGACATCGATATTGGCTACACGCAACGCCGTGCTAGCGTTGAATCTCACTTCGCCCGCTGGACCTACGTTATCAGCTGAGGGATCCGTACGATCACCTTCATCAATGATGGAGGGCGATAGCAAGTCGTCTTTGGACAGGATGCGAAAGCTTTTACGTGCTGGCGAACGAACAGGTCCTTTCCAGCCCAACTGGTCAATCCTTCGACTGAAAGAGCGCATAGAGAATCTGCGCGTGCAGAGAGAAAGGGAGAGAGAGGCGCGAGCGCTTGCTGGTTCTAGCAATATGGGAGTAGAAGTGGGACCGGATGGTCGACCGGCGACTGCCGGGAACGGCACTGGCGCTGGTGCTGGTACTAGTACAGGCGCAGGTACCGGGGCTGAAGGCGGAGAAAAAAAGAAGACGAAGAAAAAACGCCCGCCGCCCGTGGATGAAGAGGAAGAGAAGAAGGAGACTAAACCCAAGAAAAAGAAGAAGACTGCGGCCGCTGCTGCTGCAGATGTTAAAGCGGAAGCTGCTGCTGCTGAGGCCGAGGCGCCTGCTCCAGCACCGAAGAAGAAGAAGGCGCCAGCCAAGAAAGATGATACTGCGACTGCTACTGCATCTGCGCCTGCACCGGCTGCCGACAAGCCCAAGAAGAAGAAGACTGAGAAGAAGAAGGATGACGCAGGGCTGGCTGTGGGAGTGGGGCTGAAGCCTTGAGCGATAGGGCGGTCTGAGCAGAGGATTATACTAGGCTGAAGGGAAAGAGAGCAGCCAATGTACTCGTAGAATAATATAGTGACATGTTGTACAACTTTGTATGAAACACCTTAGACATCACTCTCGTGTCATCGATTACTTCGGTCCTTATCCTTTTCTCGACGACGTTTCATCTCCAGTCTGTCGAGCGTCATATAAGATCGTCTATCAGCGAGCGTGGACTTTATAGCCGATAAAAATCGGTACAGATAGACAGGGACATACGTGAGGAGGACGACTTCGACCACTTTCTCGACTGCTGCAGCGTCGTTTTCGCCCGGTTCTCTCTTACCGAATCTAGCCTTTTCGATGATCTTGGCATAGGAATTGACGAAAAGGCGTAGAGCGCCATTATCGCCCACTGCGTCCGCAGCGGTGTATAGCGGTTCGAGCGAGAGGGGCGGAGCGATGCTAGTCGTGTTGCTCGAGTTGGGCACGAGAGCCTGGCCTGTTCGTCGGAGTATTGAAGGTTAGCGCTGTTGTGCTGCAATTTGGGGTGGTAGGATGCAACGTACGCATGATAGGCAGTGTGGACAGGATGTAGGACCTGAAGTGCTGGTTCTCCCATTTCGTTCCTGCATATCATATTACACTCTGTTAATTGAGGTCCATATGCACAACGGTCGGTAAGGCATAGATGATCGATGATAGATGATCGACGAGAGACAGTAGATGATGATGGTAGCGCCGCCTCACCTGGCCTGCCCCAGCCTTCCTGCTGGCCTGTCGTAGCTTGAGATATATGGGCAATGACGGCTGTCCGACTGTATTCCGTCGTGATGTGATCTGCGACTTTCTGCTTTACACCATCAGCATCAGGATCAGCACCAACGATATGAAAAGGTAGGTGTTGGATGCCATTGCAAGTGTAAGTAAGCAAGCGCACCTTGGGCAGATCGACGTGCTTTGTTGGGATGTACGGTTTTGGCATTGTCCTCAAGATCTTTTTCACGCTTAGCAATCGCGACCAAACGTGCGATATCGATATGATCCCCTGTATCACCAAGCAAATAAGCATATAAGCATTATGATAGAGCTCGGCGCAAGGCGCTTTGGAATAGAGTGAGGAGACGAGGACGCACCAGAGCAACGTAGGCGCCGACCATAACGATGATATTCCATTTCCTTTGCCCGCCCGTACGCCAGGCTTGTATGCCTAAACCATATGCTGATCCAGCCAAGAGCGTAGCGATAATTAGGATAAAGAGGTAGAAGGATGTATGATACAAGAACGATCGGAAGCCGCGTAATGTCGGTTTCAGTCGCAGTCGTATTCGACGACGAGGGCGTTGTGCACCGTTGCCATTGCCATTGCCATTGCCATTCCCGGTAGCAGTAGGCTGCGGCGGTCGTGACGACGGGGGCGGGTACAGCGGAGCGTCGCGCTGCAATGACATCGTATGCAGTAAATGTTATTGAGCCATGTCGTTCGCGATATCGCGGACACGCAGTCGATGAAAGTGAACAATAATAATGACGAAATAGAAAATCGACAACGACAGTTTTGACGATAACGACAACAACAACAAATGTAAGACAATCCGCTCTGTTTACACCAAATATATACATTTATATGATACCGAATGACTGACACCCATTCTATTTCAGACCTACAGTAATGTATCTCTGTTCCGGCCAAATCATGACACCAGTCAAGCTACAGCTACACAAGCACTAAAGCCCATCTCATACATGGACTTATGCGAAACGGTGCTGCTGCAATTGCCGTTCTAGCGCAGAACCAGGGTGTTCCTCCACGTCCGCACCGGTATTAGCGGTATCTGAGAATGCAGGACCGACCCCTGCTCCTGGCTCATGAGGTGCAGGAGGAGCAGGTGGGAGCTCGTGACTACATGACAATCATGTACAATCAGTATCAGGAGCTGTGTATATTCAAATGAGTTGATCCACTTACGACTCCTTCCTCTGTGGTTGAGCCACCGCGTGCTGTCGGACTAGATAACGGAACGACCGGACTTCGTCTACTATGAGATCACGCATGCCGGCCGTCGAATCTTCTCTCTCAAATCCAAAGTCGAATGGCTGTTCAAGATCAATCAATACTCGCAGCAACCAGAACGATTTGTGTCACTCACCACCTCGCATAAAGGCTCATCAGCGGGATCATGCCAGACGGAGAGGCTACGATACGTCAGCTCAGATCCTCAGATCCTGAGCGGAAGGACTGATCACGTACTATGGATGCTCGAGAGCCTGTTCACAGCTGAATCGTTTCAGCGGGTCGAACATGAGAAGCTTTTGCAGAAGATCCAGGGCGAGAGGCGAGGCGTTTGGGTAGAGAGCTTTGAATTGAACACGGGGCTTGATAGGTAAGGATCGAATATAGCTGGGACAGCACTGTCAGCGACCCAGATGCGAAAATGTGATTTGTCAACTCACTCTTGAGCTCGAGGGCTCCCAACGCGCCGCAGGGTATCTTCTGTGGGTGTACCGAGCAGGTTGAGGATCTTGTTCAATTGGTCGACGTAATCTTCTCCTTTGAATATGGGTTTGCCGCCCAACAGCTCGGCCAGGATACAGCCAACGGACCACATATCGACTAGAAGAAGGAAAGTCAGTCGTCCGTTCCGTCATCGCGAACGAGGGTACACTGACTGCTTGATGTCTGTAGGTGATTTGTATCAGTATTCCAACATGATTGGCAGATCAGTAAGAGACTCGCTCACGTAATTGGCAAAGCTCAACATAATCTCTGGTGCTCTGTACCATCGAGTGGCCACATCTAGGAGGAGCCGTCAGCGCAGGTTGCGATTAGATTAAGATGGACTGACATTCCGTCATGAAGCCCGCTTGGCCTTGATCCGTCTGCACAGCTCCAGGCTGGAATCCTCTCGCTAAACCGAAATCGCAAATTTTGAGCTCGCAGTCAGCATTGACGAGTAGGTTTCCCGGTTTCAGGTCTCGGTGCAGGACGTTGGCTGAATGAATATACTATATGTGAAGGTCAGCCATCGAATCATAAAGCGTACAGGGTATTACCGAACATACTTTCAAGCCGCACAAAGTCTGATAGAGGAAGGACTGGAAGTGTGCATCCGATAAAGGTTGCCCGGAGCGTATCTGCGTGGAAGATCAGCTGTCGGCTCTGAGATAGACATCACAGCTGCTCGGAGACTGACAATGGCGTGCAGGTCCGCCTCCATCAGCTCCTCGTACAGGTAGACTTCGCGGAATTGTCCTGATCCGGGGGGATCAAAGACAACGTCCATGTCATAGAGACTGCAGGAAGGTCAGCTTGGTCTGAGATACAAACGTCTTCCTAAGAGCTGACCATGTGATCTGCAGGTCTTCGTCAGCACGGGAACGCCCACATCAGGGATGTCACGGACTCACGTTCTTGTGACCCCGGAAGTGATGAAGCAGTCTCAATTCTCTCAGACATCGTTTAGTCAATATCTGGCACGAAAAGAAGATCCACATCGTTGTGAGCTAAGACCACATTCAAGATGCAATAGTTCTGACTGACCTTCTTTTGGAAGACGTTGGTGACCTTTTTGACCGCGCAAGTCTCTCCGGTCTGAGCGTGTCGCGCAGAAGCTACGCAGCCATACGCGCCTTGGCCCAGCTCTTTGACGAACTGCCAAGGTTGTTGAAGGATGCTAATAGTGATGGAAGATGGGTATCAGCGCGAGCAATAGAGACGTGTACACTCGTTAGCGCCAATGCGGAAGGGGAGGGTCACGAGGTTGCAAGGGGAAACGGGATAGACTGCGATATGTTTAGGGGAATGTTGACTGACTAGACGTTGTTGGGAGTCTGGAAGATCTGACGAGGAGTTGCGTCCATTGTAACGAGCTGTGATGGCTAGCGAATCGCTCGCTGCGAGAACAAATACCGAGGTAGAGAAGGATGTCAAAGGAGTCGTGAGTCAAACTAGTAACTAGTGCAACAAAAGAGGTTGAAAGTTCGGGCTACCGCTCATACCGCACAGCTATTTACTGTTGGTGATGTGGAGAAAACCACGTGATTAAGGTTACTACCCCGCAAAACAGACTGCGGTCACTCATGCCTAACTTCAGTCAAGCAGGCTTAATAATGCGAACAAGCATGCCTAATTCGTACGTCTATCAACGCTATCCGAGCTGAAATAATTCTGCTCGAAATCATCAATTATCTATTGTTAATCAACCAATTTGATCAGCTCATCCAGCTCCTCTTCTCCCGTCCCTCGCCGTCCCACTTAGCGTCTCGCTGGCGATGCCACCTCGCGCTCCTCCCAAGCGCACTGCGGCAACAGCAGGTCCGTCGACGACACCAGCTCCTCGAGCCAAAGTACCTCGAGCCGGGCCTTCTCAACCCGAAACGAAACCTCGGATAGGCGCTGCCTCGACTTCAACTGCAACAAGGGGTAAAGCACCTGTACGCGGACCTCCTGGTGCAAGTGGGGCTAGAGCGGCAGACTCGAAACCGCCCATCAATCATGGCGAGGAGGAATGGGCGGCGTTGATGCGGGAAACGTATGGTGGCAAAAGCACCGACAAGGGCGCGGATTGGTATGCCAAGGGTGTCAAAACGGTCGAGGTGGGTTTGCAAATGAGTTTGATGAAGGAATCAAGTTGACAGCAGTAACAGGACAAATGGGAGCTGCTACCTGCCTTTCTCAAGGTGAAAGGTCTTGTGAAGCAACATCTCGACTCGTTCAACTACTTCGTCAACGTGGACATCAAAGCGATCCTCGCGGCCAACTCGCACGTTGTGTCAGATATCAACCCGTACTACTATATTCGTTACACAGATATCAGCGTTGGACAACCACAGCGACATGACTCGAACCAAGTTGCTTCTCGACTGACACCGATGGAATGTCGTCTGACCGACTCGACTTACAGCGCACCTATTTTCGTTGACATCGAGTATCAAGGTGAAGAGAAGAGGAACAAGCAGCGAGGAGTGCAGATTGGCATGCTGCCTGTGATGCTGAGAAGTGATTTATGTCACTTGAAGGGGAGGAATGAGGCAGAATTAGCGAGGATGGGTGAATGTCCGATGGATCCAGGAGGATATTTCGTTGTGAAGGGCACGGAAAAGGTCATTTTGGTGCAGGAGCAGCTGAGCAAGAACCGTATCATCGTCATGAGAGATCCAAAGAAGGAGGAGGTACAGGCGGAGGTTACATCGTAAGTGAACTTTCCTTCAATCCTCCTGGGTGTTTAGGGCAACTCAGAAGGTGTTCCGTCGAAATGAGTGGAAGAGAGGATGTTCCAACACTACCTCTCGAGTAATTTTCCGCGCTGACATCACCTCAGCTCCACCCACGATCGTGTCGTCAAGACCTACGTGGTTACCAAAGCCAAACGGTTATATCTTCGTCACAATTCGTTCAAGGAGTACATCCCGATTGTTATCGCCCTTAAAGCTATGGGTATTACGGCGGACAAGGAAATCCTCCAGCTTATCTGTGGATCGGACGAGCGGTATCAGGAGGCTTTTGGTGTGTCATTAGAGGAAGCGGCTAGGTAAGTCAATCAGAATATGATCTGAGCTGACCTGCTAGAGAGAAAACCTTCACCCGCCGTCAAGCCCTCGAATGGATTGGTGCGCGCGTGTCGCCAAATCAAGCCAAAGATGATGGCTCTTCCGCCCAAAAGCTCACTCCTGCCGACATTGCTTCTCAAGCACTTGCGGCAATGGTCTTGGGCCATGTTCCTGTGCGGAATATGAACTTCCGACCAAAATGCATATATCTCGCAACGATGGCACGAAGGGTACTCATGGCGATGGTGGATGAGCATATGGTGGATGATCGAGATTACGTCGGAAACAAGCGTCTTGAGCTGTAAGTTCACATCTTCCAGAAGCCTGCTGACATTCAGTGCCGGGCAACTCTTATCATTACTTTTTGAAGACTCTTTCAAGACTTTCAACAGTGAATTGAAGCGCAGGATGGACAAGATATTAGAGAAGAAATCCCGCGCCGGTCCATTCGACGCCGGAAGTCTCATCAAGCAGGGAGGCGACCCGATCACATCTGCTTTCGTCAGATCGATATCCACCGGTAATTGGTCGTTGAAGCGTTTCCACGTCGAGCGAGCTGGTGTCACTCATGTGCTCTCCCGACTCAGCTTTATCGCCGCACTGGGCATGATGACGCGTATCTCTTCGCAATTCGAGAAAACACGAAAAGTTTCCGGTCCTCGTGCTCTGCAACCCAGTCAATGGGGTATGCTTTGTCCATCAGACACCCCGGAAGGAGAAGCATGTGGTCTAGTAAAAAACTTGGCGTTGATGACGCATATCACAACGGATGTCCCTGAGGATCCGCTCATCAAGATTGCATTCCTGCTTGGTGTCGAGGACATCTCACTAGTCACCGGAAACGAGCTCTATCGACCAGGTGTCCACCTCGTCCAGGTCAACGGTAGTCTGATCGGTGTGACTCACCTCGCTCGGAAATTCGTACGCACTTTCCGTAAACTGCGCCGCGCCGGTCGTACCTCGGAGTTCGTATCGATCTACATTAATCATCATCAGCGAGTCATCTATATCGCAAGTGACGGTGGACGTATTTGTCGACCAATGATCATCGTTGAGAAGGGCAAGCCAAGGGTCACATCGGATCATATGCGATTGTTGAAAGAAGGCAAAGTTACATTCGACCACTTCCTGCGCTCCGGCCTGGTCGAGTACCTCGATGTCAATGAGGAGAACGATTCATTCATTGCTTGTTACGAAAGCGAGGTAAACGAGGGAACGACGCATCTGGAGATCGAGCCATTCACAATTCTCGGCGCAGTCGCGGGACTTATCCCATATCCTCATCACAATCAATCTCCTCGTAACACCTACCAATGTGCGATGGGTAAACAAGCCATCGGTGCGATCGCCTACAACCAGCTCAACCGTATCGATACACTGTTATACCTCATGACATACCCTCAACAACCCATGGTGAAGACCAAGACTATCGAGCTTGTTGGTTATGATAAATTACCAGCCGGACAGAACGCCACGGTCGCGGTCATGTCGTTCTCGGGATATGATATCGAAGATGCGCTCATTCTCAATCGAGCATCCGTGGATCGAGGTTTCGGGCGATGTCACGTTCTGAAGAAGCAAACGATTCCCATGAGGACCTTCCCCAACGGTACACACGAGCGGACAGCATACCCCAACCCAATGCCTCGACCTGACGCGTATACGTTCGTCGACAAAGCAGATGGTATGACAGCGCCAGGAGCAACCGTCAATCAGTTCGATGTCATGATTCATCGTGAAACGCCTATCGACACCAGAGGCCCAGCGACAGAAGGCTACAAAGCGACGCCGATCACCCATAAGCTTCCTGAGCCTATACAAATAGACAAGGTCATGGTCACCGAAGGAGAAGATGGTTCACTCATCAAGATCCTGACGAGACAGACGCGTCGACCTGAATTGGGCGACAAGTTCTCCTCTCGACATGGACAGAAGGGTGTCTGTGGTCTGATTGTGCCTCAACCTGACATGCCATTCAACGATCAAGGTATTGTCCCTGACATCATCATGAACCCGCATGGTTTCCCTTCCCGAATGTGAGCAAGAGTCCGGCGTCTTTTCAAGAGTATATGCTAATATGCCTTGCTTCTTCACAGGACTGTCGGAAAGATGATCGAACTTCTGTCAGGGAAAGCGGGCGTCGTGTCTGGCAAATTGCAATACGGGACAGCATTTGGCGGTTCCAAGGTTGTCGACATGTCACAGATCCTTATCGATAACGGCTTCTCGTATGCGGGCAAAGATATGTTGACCAGCGGTATTACTGGTCAACCACTTGAGGCTTATGTCTATTTCGGCCCAATCTATTACCAAAAACTAAAGGTGGGTCAACGGTTCTTATATGAGATTACCGCACTCTGTGCTGATGATATGTATGGTTGTGCCTTTGTAGCACATGGTCATGGACAAGATGCATGCTCGACCCACTGGTCCTCGCGCCAACCTCACTCGACAGCCTACTGAAGGTCGTTCCAAGGACGGTGGATTGCGTCTCGGAGAAATGGAGCGTGATTGGTATGTGGCTTAATCTGACATAGCAACTGCCTGAAAAACCTGGGCTGATCGTCTACGCAGTTTGATCGGATACGGAGCGACTCAGCTCTTGCTTGAGCGATTGATGATTTCCTCAGATGCCTTTGAGACGCAAGTGTGCGAAGCATGTGGGATGCTGGCATACAACAACTGGTGTCCTAAATGCAAGAGCGGCAAAGGCGTGGTCGGCCTGACCATCCCGTACGCGGCGAAGCTCTTGATACAAGAGGTGAGTCCTCGTCGTTATATGAACCCTATTTGATATCGTGCTGATCGACTTTGACTCGTTTAGTTGATGGGAATGAATATTATGCCGAAATTGTGTCTCGAAGATACAGTTTAGTGTAATACGGTAGATGTAGAGGATAAGCAAGTCATATGAGTCAGACGACAAGTGATGTCCTCCTGAGAGCGATTTGAGCTCTTCATGCATGTCTGTATAACGCATCACTCTGTTTGGGTATCGTGGTGGACCACCGCATTATTACTCTAATGTATTACTGAAATCTATAAAACCCATGATGATCCTTGTCTCTGTCGTCAGGATCGACCGAATGACAAGACGATCTTTTCTACGCTACTGATGATCGCTCATTCGCTGTACTTTCCGACCCATTTCTATGACACATACAGCGGACAAATGTAGAACTACGCTTTACTCTCGATATCGTCCTCCTCCGCACCCTGCGTTGTTGAAGCAGGGTGCGAGATCTCTCCTTCTGTGTCTTCGGTGTGTTGCAATCGAGCCGCTTTTCGCAGATCATTACGGTGGAACGCCAAAGCTACTAGCACGAGCAGGATGGACGCGATCAAGCAGCAGAATGTCGTCAGGAAACCCTTTTTGAATCGCGGTGAGTCCGTCTGCAAGAAGACGATAGCGGGCAACCATGCGTTGAATCTGGCGTGTCATGTCAGCGAGCGCTTGAAGAAGACCTTGAGGTAGGAATATATGACGATATACAAATACATAGAGAGAGACAACACTCACGCGTAGAAGAGACACGATGTGGAGCCAGTGACGAATGCGCGCATCTCGGTTTTCTGACCGCACATCTCTGCGAGCCACGCGTAGAACACTACCGAGGATCTTTGATCAGCGCCACTCTTGCAAAAAGGCATGACAGGGCGCAGTGAAGAGAGATCTAAGGGAAAGTCACTTACCAGGAGTAATATACGTCGAACCGTTGAGCATGAACGCGGTCACTCGCAATTTGTTCGAAGGCGCCCAAAACGCCAGGATACCATTGGGGAACAGACCCCAAAGTAATGGGCCAAGCATGATGACGCCTCTGTTGACGCTTGTTACTCGATCAGAGATGTAACTGTATGCCAGAATACAGGGGATCTCGATAATATACCTATAGGTCCGGATATCAGCAATGTCAAACATAGTTGCTTGATGGTCTACTCACATCGTACTGGGAAGGACGTTTCGCATGGTGACACTGTAACCGTACGCTTTGAGGTAAACCTGTGGTAGTATCAATGTCAGCGAGGACGTCAATCCAGAAGATCGCTTGGTGCAACGGATGTTATACTTACGCCAAATTGCACACCGTTCTGGACGGCAAAGCCATACAAGCAGTAGAAAGGGACCAGGATCCAAAACTGCCAAGAACGGAGCGCATAACCAATGACGCTAACATCGATTTTCTTGCCGATAGCCTTGACGCCATTGCGCTGCATACGGGCTTGGGCGAGCGCCTTGTCGTCCTCGTTCAAGTACCATACTTTGGTGTTGTCCGGGAAGTCGGGCACGAGGAAGAAGATCAAGAACCCAATCGGGATAGTCTGTTCGTCGTCATCGTCAGTCCGCTAGCTCCATGCGCAAGCAACGGAGCGAAAATTACTCACCATGATACCGCAAATGATGTAGAGCCATCTCCAACCGGCGATACCGTGCAATCCATCCATGTTAGTGTAGATGGCAGCTTGGAGATATCCCGAAAAGGCCGATCCAGCGGGTCCAGCAACGAACCAGAGTGCGATACGCTTGGCGAGTTCTGGGCGAGTGTACCATGTGCCGAAAATGAAGAATGCTAGTGGGTAGTAGAAGGATTCGAAGAATGCGATGCAGAAGCGGAAGCCGTACCTGCGTTCATCGAATGATGTCAGTATGTGACAGAATGAGAATGCAAGCAGCCACTCACATCGCCTCGTAGCTCTGCGCGCCAGCTTGCGCAAAAGTGAAGATTCCCCAGCCGATCTCGCTCAAAGCGAGGAAGAGCGAGGGTCGGATTTTGATAGCAATGAAGTTTGTCGGCACTTGCATGACGGCCACGACGGCGTTGTAGATGACGCCCATATATCTATCAGTACGCGCGAGAGGTGTCAGCGCATGCGAGCTAATGTATATAGAGAGGAGAGAGCGTCGACACTGACGTGTACTGGTTTGCGAGGATGCCGAGGTCTTCCTTCATTCCCGAGACATAGGCGTTGGCCAAGTTACTGAGGGGCCAGAGGTCAGCTCGTCGATTCTCAGCGATTCGAAGGCATGATCTGACCAACTCACTTTTGATCAATGTTCTTGATCCACCATCCGAGCGTCATGGCCGTCAACATATAACAGTCTAATTTAAAGACAAGTTTCCTCTCCGCGTCCGATTTCTCATAATAATCACTGCCAAACCAGAGATAAGCAAATAATCTCTTGCCAAGAGCCCCGCCAGTATTTGAGAAGTGCTTGACTTACGAGTCCCAGATGAACGAGACGAATTTCTCCCATTTCCCTCTGGTAGATGGTCCAGCGACCGCTATCTGCTTGTCGTCTGCGCTGACCAAGGCGGTCGCGGGCGGCAAGTTCGGTTCGACATTTGCCATTTTGTCGTAGCTAAACTGACTTATTTCGTCCAGTGGCTACAATTGTTTCGAGAGTGTGGGATGAGGCAAGGTCGTGAAATGAGTCCTCGCTACAAGGCACAAGGACCGCTTGTATAACTGCTTCAAAATTAAAGACGAAAGACGAAAGAAGAGAGATGGAGAGAAGATGATGTGCTCAGGAAAGGCCCAGAGCGCATTTGACTCGACTTTGGCAATCAGGATCGGATCGGATTCAACTTGCACTGACAATGACACTGGTACTGGGTACTATGGCGGTGTCCGAACTCCGGTCTGTCGGTCTGCACCACTGTACCAGAGATCTGGATGAGATAATAGAAATTAAAAGTCAGCAGTAAATAATTCAATCACGCCATCGGGCCAAGCCGACTCCTCTCATTTTCCTGCTTAAATTTCTCTTTTAAGCAAAAAATCAAGCATAATTGTCAATGTACTGCTTGATAACGCAATTAGCTTATCCCGACGCATCCCGGAGCACATCCTACACTTGTTTTTCTTTAATATGAGTCGTGACCTATAGCAAGCGCTTTGCTGTCTTGCAAAGAAGTACACGTTCAGCATTTGGCATTTGCACGACTACGCTCGCACATCATAGCACGTACTCTCCTCTCTATCCCGAACAGACCCGTGGGCAACGATACGTACATGTCACACAGCGTATCATGACCACTGAGCTATTATCTCTTCGATTGAGCCATGGTCTGCTAACTGGAGAGATAATACCACAACACGTGATTGTATAATACAATACCTCCGTCCCTACTGCTTATCGGGCATACTCGTCCACATGCTTACTAGCAGGCCTGGACGCGCCCATACCCGCAATACCTAGACCGATACCTCCGATCCCACCTGATGGTACGGCAGACCCAACTCCGACCGCCTCCCTAGTCCTGAATTGATGATCGGAGTATACTTTACCCGCCCACGCGCTCGCTCCTTGAGTATCGGGCGATGAGTACGCAATATTCGGTGCAATTGAAAATGGCGGTATAGCTGCGGTTGATAATGACTCCACTAGAGCCGGTGCGAGCAGAGAGAGCAGTTCTGCTGGCGTGGCCGCGTGTACGAGTGAAGAACGATCTGGGATAGCTCGAGGTTGAAGAAGAGATGTCGATATAGCTTTGGCAAGCCGGGCGAGTCGACGTCCATCTCCATTGTCGGGATAGACCTTTGCGGAAGGGGCAGTCATAGCTGTGAAAGCTGCGCGCAATGGGTCGTCCTGTGCAAGATGGAGGAGATATGGCTCTGCAAGCTGAGCTGCGTATGGGTAGAGCAGCTTGCCATTGACCACTTCTGTCGAAACCTTTACGAGTGACGCCACCACCTGCTTTGTATGTGAGGGCGGTATTGAAAGCTCTTTTGGCTTGTCTGACGGTGACGTACGGGCGTTGTAGACTGCTGTGAGGCGAGGAACGATGTCGGCCAGGTGGGAGAGTGCGATAGGGTCCGTGGGAGGAGGATCAAGAATGTTCAACGCCTTTTCTAAATAAATGAGGGAATCCTCATCGGTCCCCTCAGCGTATCCTTCGGCTGCATGGATCAGCCTGATAAGATTACTCTGATCCTCAACCTTCTCCACTTTTAATAGCTTTGCTTCCGTGCAATCTTGCAAGCAGATTAAAGCCGCTTGACCAATATCGAGGCGGCGCCAAGCTTCCGTATGTTGCTGAGATGAACCGGCGTGAGCGAGAGGGTAAAGATGATGAATCTGGGGGATAAACTCTTTAACGAGAGGATGGAGTGCGAATGTTGGATCGGCTAGCAAGCGTTGCACTAGAGGTGTGGACGTGTCTGAGAACAGAGATGAGAGGAGCCATGGTCGATCGAGAATCGCTGATATGATATGTTGTTGATCAATGCTGAACAGGACGTCGAGACAGTCGAGGGCGCGTCGTCGGATTGGAAGCGGTACTGTCTCTTCGACCAAGTTCAATAGTGCACCGACATCTCCGCCAGCCCACGTCCATAGCCATGACCAGTCTTCATGCTTTCCTTGTCTCTCTCCGCTCATCTCGACATCTTGACCTTTGACTACTGTATTTGATTCTGGGTCATTGCTTGCGTAGCCGTATATCGAGATAGTAAGCGCCGTCGCTGGCGAGCGCAGCATCATGAGTCGAGTGGTGACCTATGGTAGTATATCAGTACATCAGTCGTGGGGAGCTAGAAAGTATGGCTCACCCCTTCAGGCATGTCGATGGGGAAATCTAGTGCATGTTCACTATTCGTTATAGTGATGCTTGTTGTAAGAAGGGCATTGACGGGGTTTGACGAGGATATATTGAACAACAACTGCCCAGTCCATGACGCCGGATGAGTTACGCTGAGCACGTAGTCACTGAGTCAGCTGGTATAAGATTGTGACGAATGAGTGAGGGGAGAGCCCGACTGACCCTACACCGGAGAACGACTGGACTCCCTCTGGGAGAATCCGGACGGAACTGATTCGCACCACACTCGGAAATCGGATTGCGAGCAGGCTTTCATCTGGGTTATTGGTTGGGTACAAAGTAGGATTGGAGGAGTGATATAGTAGGCAAGGTGTCATCGTGCGTCGTCGTCGTGGTCGTTGCTGTTGGCATGCTGGTATCGTTGATGTCACCAATGTTGATGATGGTGGTGAAACGCGTGAAACAAGTAGTAGTCGGAGAAAGACGTCGACGTCATCACTTTAATTCACAGCAAGGGGCCTTCGGTAGCGACAACAGCGAAGGCTGAGGAAATTACTCCTGCTTTTCAGTCATCGTCTGTACACAGCAATGGACAGCATCGAGTGCGACAATGCGACAACGGTGGTTTGGGCTTGCTTCGTACACCTTTAGCATAGAAAGTGGTTGTTGACAGATTGACAAATCGCTCTGAGCAAGTCGGTCAAACCCGTCGGGGAATTGACCGATTCATGTCGGCAAGCGGTTAGCGCGGGTGGAGGGTCCATCGCACGCATGATAACGCGAGCAGGACGAAGTGTAGGACTGCAATGTATGAAAGACCATTCGTCTTGTCCTAAGTGTCTGCACATAATCACTAAGAGCAAAGAAAGAGCAGGCACTCAGTACCCTCGCTGAAGACTTAAGATCGATCTCCACTTCTGCACCCTCAGCTCAGCCAGCTTAGTCGACATCAACAAATCCAGCTGCGATGTCCACTTTCACACCCTTATCGTTCTACAGCCTACCGTCCAAGTCGGCGTTAGTCGACGAGTTCGTGGGCAAGTCGCTCAGTGAACTGCGGACACCAGCATTGATAGTGGATCGAACGAAGTTCAAAGAGAACTGCGAGCGAGTTGCGGCAGAGACGAAGAAGCGGGGACTCAAGTTCCGCGTACATGTCAAGAGTGAGTCATCGTCTGTGATCCGATGACACAATTCTGTCCGAGCCAGGAAGCAATAGCAGTAGCTGATGTTCTGTGTATTCCCTCCACGATCATCTAGCGCATAAGACTGTCGAGGGGACCAGGATGCAAGTTGAGGCTGCGGGCGGGGTGAAAGCGACCATTTGTTCTACGATGGTAGAGCTATGGCAGATCATCGAGTCGGGTCTCGTCGAGGAAGGTCTAGTTGACGACGTGAGTGCAGCTCTCTGTCAATCATTATAGTATTCTTTCTTCATATAGTTTGCAGATGTGAAGCTGAATTTTGATACTCGGGTATATTAGATCCTGTACAGCATGCCAATCGGGGAAGACAAGATTGAAGATATACATTTAGCGCAAGAGAAGATGGGCAGTAAGGGAGTAGTGCGACTGATGGTGGATCATCCGGCTCAGATAGCGGCTTTGGGCAAGTTTAGCAATAGAGTAGGACGGAAAGACAAGTGGTCCGTCTTCGTCAAAGTCGACGGCGGTGGTCGGTGAGTCACGCGCTGCGTACAAGCACTCTCAACATTGCTGTGAAGACTCGCGCTGACGCTGATCTTGCGACAATTTCGTGATGTTAGACGCGCCGGCGTGCCTCCCACTAGCCAGCAGATGAAGGATATCATCAGTGCCATTTTGGCCTCGGAGCACGTCGAGATCCACGGGTTCTACTCTCGTGCGTGTACATACTTTAATCATTCGTGTACTAACGGCTGTGAGGCACACAGACTTTGGCCAATCATACGCTTCAGAGTCGCTGGACAAGGGGTCCGAGTACTTTGCAGGCGAGATCGAATGCGTTAATGCTGCTGCTCGGACTGCTGTCGAATTAGGCGCTGAGGGGAAATGGATCTTGTCGGTCGGCGCGACACCTACTGCTCATGCGGCCACGCAACAAGATGAGAGAGGGTATGGCGAGCTGCAAGGCGAGCTGGAATTGTGAGCTGCGTTTTCTCTGCTTCTCATCACACATATCACATAGGAGATTGCGGGAGTATGGCTGATATGAGTTGGTGCCTGGTTTTGTTCGCAGACACGCAGGATGCTACTGCATGTGTGACCTGCAGCAGCACGCCACGGGTTTAGTGGGGGAGGACGACCTCGCGTTAAGCGTGTTGGCGCGAGTGGTATCTACTTATCCAGGTAGGGATAAGGGTGGTGAAGCGATGTGCGACGCAGGCGCTTTGGCCGTATCGAAAGATACAGGTCGATACCCCGGTTTCGGACGCGTGGTGAAACCCTCTCACGCCCGAGGATGGGATCTAGGTCGGATCAGCCAAGAACACGGGACGTTGATTAAGCGCGAAGAGGACGCAGAGGAGCTCGAGGTCGGCGAGGTGATTAGGATTATACCCCAGCACGCATGTTTGGTCTGCGCGTCTTTCCCTTGGATATACGCTGTGGACGACGACAGTGATAAAGTCGTCGATGTCTGGGTACCCTGGAAGGGCTGGTAGCGATGTCTATCTATGGCATATGCATGAGTCATCCGAATAGCTATATCTAGCATAGATGATAGCTGTGATCGGAGTGGATCAAACGCCTTAACAAAATCCCGTTCTCCCTTGCTGTAGCTTCGCCAGTGCTCAACATATTCGGGACATACAACAGCAAGTCTGCGATTTTCAGATCTGACGAGGCGATCTTGCCTCTAGCGTGCAAAATGCGATCGAGAGAAGCCACGATGCGCTCTTGCTCACCACCCGTATCCGCGTCCAGGATCACATGAGTGGCGGTTGATGGTGGGGGTGCCGTGTTGTTGTTCGCAGAAGATCATCCCCATAGCACCAACTGCACATTCGAGTCAGCCATGCCTGTCAAACATGGGCCACAAGAGGATACGCACAGTGGCCAGGTAGACTGCCCATGGTGAGTATATACACCATTCGGCGAGGAGCGTTTGACGGAGATATCGCGATGCTTGCCAGACGCATGTCCAGGCGTAGTCCGTCTTTGCCCATGATTCCAACCGTCGCTTTGTGGCAACGTACACCTTCGGCCCGACTTTCCTCACTCCATCAGCACAATACAATCAATCACTCAGTGTGGCAGGCGGAACACATCACCTACTAGTCGTTCCGCAGAAGGTTGTTGTGCCAGCTACAACGTTGAGCATTGGTCTAGCGCGTTCAGCCATGACTTCTCGCGAGATAACTGTTCTACTCACATATCGCAGAAGACGGAGATGAGGATGATAGCTAGAGAGTCGCGTATATCGCGTCCCTCGATAGTCTGGCTGACATCTTCCACGTTCGCCTCGTGACGCGCGCGAAGGTTGATACACGCTTTGTCTATCTCAGAATCAGCTTGCGACGCATACCTGGAAGCTACATCCTTCACCATTGCAGACGGTAGAGCGCCGTTTCGCAGCCTCATCCTTGTTTTTGATACCCATCTGACTTCGCCTTTTGAAGTCCCACGCAACAGCTGCTAGTCCCATCATAACCAATTGCACCGTTAGACTGTTCCCAAGATCACCGTCGAATGGCAGGCTAGTCCCGCTCGTCAAGCCCGTGAGAATGGCAGAAGAGTAACCGTCGGGGACGGTATCAACTGAGAGTTCTGATGAAGACTCGGCAGGTAGCTCAACCGAGATGGTCTTGAATCGGATGTGGGTTGCTTGGTACACAATTGCGACCATTCTTGGGCACTGGGCGCTTCCCATAGTCCCTTGGGACATGGGAGAGCGAGGTTACGGGCGAATATCGAACTGCTGTCGAAAAGGATGTTGGTTCCAGAATGCTGATAATTGCGTATCGAACATTGTGATGCAATAAGCAGCGCGGCGTCGTTCTAGATACGCACGATCATGAGTATTCGTCTTTCCAGCGCACCGCAGCTCGCTCACCTTCGTCTTTTGCCCATATCTTCCACGCTATCTCCCGTCCTGCGATTTGCTGTTCCGGAGGTTTCAACGACGCCAATTCCTTTCTTCGACGATATGCGCCACTATCACAGACCAAGTGTATTGCGCGACAAACTGACTCTCAGAAGTCCCATACCACGTATCGTATATATGACAAAGCGCGAAAGTCTGCACAGTCGTCACAGGCAGCTCTGCTCGTAAGTTCTGTACGAGCATTCCTCGTATTCGCTAAACCACCGCACTGAGATTTGGCCGCGAAGAGGTTGTCATGTGCACCGAGCCTAATATGATTATCATGATGACGAGCTCGGCGGGTGCGCGATCGATGTCAAATGTACCGCGATGAACGAAGGGGAAAGACGGAGCTGTGTGTGTCCAATACGCAGAATGCGCGTCGAGGATGTATGATAGAGGTACATCGATTTCCTGTAGCCTCGCATAAGTGAACTACAACAGATAGAAAGGTGGATTTACAGGGTACGCCCGCCGTATCTGTCCAGCAACGATACGGGCCCTTGAGTCTCCTGCGTTCCGTTGGTATATTGAGCTGTTGCGTGGCTGATTCCACCATCGCTTTGCCAACGGACATTGAGCGGCTATTGACTATAAGGTGCAGCGATGGTCTCTGTCCAGAGGCCCTCCCATGATGCCTGAGGCCATGCTTCACGTCCAAGCTCTCAAGGGATGGTGACGATGACCGAGTCTGGATGCTGCTTGTTTCCACTGACAGGATCAATGGTATTGATACGGTGCATCGTTGGATGTGAAGGAGGAGGAGCTATGATACCCACAGGAACCGCATGGTGCGAGGTAGGATCACTGGATGTGGACTCAGTGGAGCTGTTTCTCATGCGTGCACTAGCATGCATGCACGTCCAAGTGATCAGAGGTGTCGAGCGTTGGGCGTCTGCAGACTTATGGTGGATATGTGAAACCTTCAGCTAGCCATGGCTCGCTCGGTACCGCGTTCATCATTTCTTGTCAGATCACGAAAGGCGGCTTCCGCTCTTCTCTAATGCGCATTCAGTTCCGGGCAACGCAGTTTTTACCTGGTACTCGGCTTAGACCTCTCAAAAATCGCGGTACGTGAGTAACCTCGGTCCGTTTGGTTTCTAGTTGATACAAGAAGCAGGCGATCAATTCGCAACCAGCTTGGATCATGAGTACGTCGAGGCACATTGCTCCGCTGATCCGACGATCTCGGATAACTGCGGATTTTGGCAATCCGCGGATCGACGTGATGTACACTCCCATATCAGAGCTGCTATATCATCTTGGTGTGTCTCAACGATGAAGACGGAACCGAAATACTTTCTGGTATGGTACTCATTACCTAGTTTTTACCCACGCATCGGCCTACTCGTGGGAAATGTTTCTCGAACATTGCTTCTGCGCTTGTTAGTGTTTCAAGGTTACTAAACAAGTCTCCGTATGTTCGTCACGAGTGATCAACCGGGATTGACCTTGTGACCTTGTTTGTGAATTGTCTCACATGCTTAGACACCCGGGTGCTTGACCTCGCAGGTTGGAACATGTCAAAATCAGTTACGTCGGTCCACCGAGCCGGTACCGATTTGGCGACAGCGGTGGTTTCAGTTGATGCCCGCTGTACGTGCTATACGTGCGATACGGCCGCCAAATACGCCCGTCCCATAAGTACGCGTCATGACATGCATATCTTCTCTGCCGCTTGGCAAGACACAAGACACGACAAGTCGCGATATTCTCACATGGTAAAATGGTGAAATGTCTCAAAGTTGCCATATGCGTCTTGAAAGTTGTACATATATGCTTGTTTGGGTAACGTTGTAACAAGAAAACTTCTGGATACCCGAACCAGGTTTCAGTTTCTGAGACATTGCTTTTTTGGCTTCCTCGTGTACCGACTTGGCTTTGTCATGCAGCACCTGCAGGCAAGGCACTCTGGGTACAGGTAAAGGTTCATGCACATGGACACGGACATCCGAGACAGGACCTCGTGTCTGCCGGTGTCATCGGGCGTGCAGCAGTGCAGCACAGGCACTCGGCTCTTCAGCTTTTATGCTCTTCGGTCCGAAAATCTGGGTAATATCGTAATATTTTCTTCGCCCAATCCTCCGAACATGTCACTGGCTCTGCGGTCGTGGCCGTAGCCGTTGCCAAGGCGGCGGTAGTAGTCGTAGTGGTGGTCGTGGTGACGCCTCTTTGTTTTGAAACCCTTTGAAACAGGGACGCGTACACCTCGAAGACGATGGAGGATGGGAGAATTTTACCATGACGCACAGGTATATAAGAGTAAGTATCTCTGATCATCGACGATTGAGCCCTCTTGTTCTCTTCTTCA